>JAZBQP010000142.1:0-60143 GCA_038407015.1 Ceratocystis ficicola
GACCACCCCCCCCCCCCCCCCCCCCGCCAGAGGGCAGGGGGGTAAAAGGAAGACGAAAAAAAAAGGAAGAGAATCCGGCCGGAGCTGAGCAAGTCAAGCCATTTTCACTGTCGCAAATCTGCCTATCGTTTCTCGTGTCTTCCCTCTCTTAAGGGAAGCGGACGGGCCAAAGGTGCCGTGTGACAGCGCCCGAGAACAGCAAAATAGGGCTAAACGCTAACAGGTAAAGCCTAGGCTCTAATAAAGGGCCCCTAAGAAAGCTAGAGGGCAAGAAGGGCCATATCAGGACTAATGAAATTAAACATCAAAGCCCCCTCACAAAGGTTAAAAAAAAACAGGTAAAAAGGATGTGACGGCGTGATGTGGGCTCACTATTAAAAGAACTCCGGCCGGTCTAGGCGTCTTGTGCTCTTTTATGTCGTCATTGTGTCACAGGCGAGCTGGTGCTGGCTGGTGTGTGATTGGGTGAAAATGCCACGAGGTCTCTGTTCTTTGTGCACGTAGTTCTCTGCAATCTTGTGCACTACATTTATGCATACACATGTTCAGTGAAAGGTCTTTATGCAGGTACAAGAAACACGCTATAGAGAACCCACCTAAGCGTCACAGGCGTCATAATATCAAACTAACCCTCACCATAGTGTCTAGGCATGAGATTAAGGAATGGCAATGTCAAACTAGAGCAGCTCCAAAAATAGCACCAGAAAGCTATTTACATAATGGCATAAAGCCAAGTCTTGCTCCTGTCCTGTTGCTCTCTCTTTTGCTTGCTGCGTTCTGGTGCTAGAAACACGTCCTGAGACAGTCAAGAACCAAAGAACTAGAAAACCAGAAAACCAGAGACCAAGACATGGCGCAAATATATTGGCGTTTTTGATGTTGTTAAAAATGGAATGTAGGAGGACATCGAGGAGTATTGGTTTCCCTGGTTGGCTTTATCGTGCTCTATTTCTTCTGGTGTAGGGGGAGATTCTTGTCCTTGAAAGAGCACTGGTTAACCCAAACCCTTGCATGGCTTACTAACCCACGACCCGCCTATCTCTGAAAATTTGTTCGTGTCTTCATGTGCACACACGCACGCTCGTACATGGCCTTGTGCCTGAATCATTGTACCGAAAATTATATAATTCGGCTAGGCATAGCTGAGCAGAGGTAATATACGGTGGACATACATAGCCGCTCAAAATCAGCGGTGATTCTTAAACACCCCCCTCCCCTGTCAGTCCTTGGTGGGAATGCTCGACTTGAAGGAGGCAAGGCCATCACAATTGACGCCTTCTTCAGCTTTGCCTCACAAGCCCCAAAGCTTGCTCGCAAGCCACAAAAGCCACCGGGGCCTTGTCAGCTAACAAGGAGAGAGCCGCGGAAGACGGACCCGTGAATAAGACGCTGATGGGGAGGGGTAAAAAGGGGGGAGCGAGAGAGACGGGCAAAGAGACAAAGATTGGACCGCCTGAGGAGGCGAAAGAAGTTCCTACAAGATGGCCGTTTGATTGGCCGAGGAGTGTCGCGATTTTCTTCGTCAACCAAGGTAACAGGCTGCCTTTTTGTCGTCTCGCTTTTTTTTTTTTCTTTTTAATATCGGATGGCATGTTCCATCTTTAGACGCAGTCACTGTGTTCTGTGTCTCACCAAGCCCGCCTCTAGCTCGAGTCTTTCTTCTGGTACACTGTACTATAACAACGAAGATATCATGGTTTCAAAATCTATCACAGCAAATTTCGGTTTCATGAGCAAAGGGCTGGCCGGATATTTCGTCTAGCCCATCAATTGGTTCTATGCGGAGAACTCTGTGACGAAAAAGAAGAACAAAACGAATATCTCCTATTCTCCTGTGCCTCCCCTGTCACATGACCCTTATCTCAAGGCCTGGCTCTCTCTTTCTCTCGCTCTCTCCCCCGTTGCAAGGGTTACATATCTCCTGGTATATTGCCCCCTTATCCCCGACAACTTCATCCAACGAAGCGGGTATTGAGCGGGTCTCGCCCGCTGTCGACTGTGGGCCTTAGACTAGATTGCCAACTTGCTCGCTGGTGATGTGTTCTGAGCTGGGCTGGGCCGGGCTTGTGGCTTGATTAGGCAACCTGCCATGGAAATCGTATTTTCAATTTCCCGAGAGCAACAATGAGAGAGAGAAGGAGAGACAGAGAGATGACCTCAGTGTGATATGCTCTATTAGGAGCCTGTGCTTGATGGCCATTGTCTCCGCTTGGCCGTGCCACTATCACCTCGCCTGGACTTGACCATTTAACAAACCTATCACTGTCACTTGTGACTGTCACCGTGACATCTTGCACCAGACATGAGGGCCTCGAATTGCATCGTCCTTCGAGTCTGGAATCCAGACACCTCCCACTCTTTGTCATTGTTGCTCATGGTGATTAAAGCTATGGCCAGTCGCCATTGCCAGGGCAGTATAGAGATCAGAGCTTTCACGTCTCTTCTTTTGTACTCCCCCCCGGTTGATTTATTGTTCAATTCAATCTCGGGGCAAGACAGGACAAGAAACCCCGGGTCAGAAGAGAAGCTCTTCGAAAAGGGGGGCTCTGCCACCCGAAAGCTGGAAATTGTGCAGGATGTAAATGGGATTTTATATTGCAGGCCCGGAGAATTTTTCAACTATACCAAGAGCGAGGAAAAACAAAAAGCAAATAACGGGCTTCAATTTTCTTCTCTTTTGTTGCTTTGTTATGATTACAGAAAGAATAAAAAAAATGGGCATCAATTTCACCAAGGTTTTCCGACAAGTTGGTGAGGTTACGCGGGCTCAGCTAGTGAGTAAGCCCCTCCCCCTTCTTCCTTCGTCTGCTCTAGGCTTTGATTACTTGCCCTCTTCTACTTTTTTTTTTCTTTTCTTCTCGCCTATTTCTCTTCTGGCTCATCCGTGCGGGCGTAGATTCTAGGCCTGGAAATCCATAGGGCTCTTCCTCCACTCATGTTCAGGTTGAAGAAGCCCTATGAACGGGAGACCCTCTCAGGAGCCAGGCCTCAGAACATGGTCTCCCTCTTCAGCCCCAATTCAATGCGGACAAATAGGAGCTGTAGAATTATCCCGCTTCCGGGTCCTGTGTCCCAGTGGTTCACGACTTATGGTTTTGTTGAAATTCTCTTTTTATCTTATCCGTGCTCAGCGAAAAAAAAAAAGCTTCTGCGCCTTGCAGACTTCTAGAAGAAAGACCGCGACTGTTTGGTTCGCGTCTTCATCTATATTTGTAATGACTCGGGGGTCAGTGGTGAAACGTGCCATGTCCCCAGAAAAAGAGTCTTACATATAGGGCCCTTCCACATTAATTACAGACGTGCTCATGTGGTGGACGACGGGCTTGGGAGATCTGTTAGACAACTGACAACCCTGAGAGATGCATACTTCAACCTCGAATCTGCTTTTTCGCTATGACCTCCGAGGACTTGGATCTCCTCTTTTCGCTTCTTTTTTTCCTCTTCTTCTAGCCTGGATCTAGCTGGCTAGCTCTTCGTTTGTGTCCTCTTACTACTAAATAGAACAGGAATACGGTAAAGTTTATAGCCAGGAGGCTGTTGGGCGAGAGGAAGAGGGGAATTGCTTGCTCTCTCTTTGTGTAGTTGAAGAGACACGAAAGAACGAAAAGAAAATACAGACAAGACGCAGTGCAACTGTTGGGATAATAATCCTTTAGAGGGAAGCCAAGAGGAGAAGAATGCCTTATCCACGCTATAGCACACGACCCTAGGCCCATACAAGCACTCACATCTTCCTTCAATGCAGCCATGATCGGCGGGCTTGAGTCTAGAGCCTGTCTTCCTAGCCTTTCCAGAGGCTGGAAATGTGGCAGAGGCGAGAAGAAGGGGGCAAGAAAGACTCTCGTTTGCCTGTTCCTTCTTGTCAACCCTACAAACATAACAACATACTACGCAAGAGCAGGGCCCGGTCAAGCTAGGCCCATATCCAATCAGGCCACATTTGGCTAGGCTGGGCTCTTTTTTTTTTTTTTTTTTTCTCTCATGGAAATCACATAAGCCACCCAGCTAGATTTGAAAGCCTCAGCTGCAGATCTGACGCAGACGATAGGGGCGAAAGATAGGAAGAGTAGGTTTCCCATTAGAGCATTATTGCCTGCATGTTTGTGTGTGCTTCTCTCTGTCTATCGGCCGTTAAATACTTGGAATCTCCACATGATGAAGAAGATCATATGTGACAGCGAGGTCACAGAAAGAACAAGGACTTCATGAAAGGGGAGAGAAAGAGAGAGAAACAGCAAAGAAGGGAATTAAGAAAATGAATCAAGAGTTAGGAGGTTCCCGCCCCTGGATTTCGCGATCACATGGCGGCATTTGGCAAACGTAAACACACAAGGGACAAAACTTGGCCAAAGAGAACGAGAGTCTCATCTCCTCATCTCGGGGGAGTTGGAAGAGAAAGAAAGAGAGAAAGATTCAAGACCCAAATCTCGGCTAAAACGAAGCTTACACGTCGATCAACTTGGCGCTCTTTTTTTCTCCTCTCTCACCATTGTTAATTTACACATTTCTAACAGGCTTTCTTTCACTCATTCAGGTTGTTCTCTGGTCAGGCATCTGCTTCACTTGCCTCCTTGTCTTCTCCCATCTTTCCCCAACTCTCATGCCCTCTTTCTCAAACCCTCTTCTCGTCACACCACATTATCTGCCATCACGATGATCGGCAGCACAGACAAGAGCGATTTTAATTCCTCATGAGCATATAATCACACAGACATATCATAATGGGCTAGATAGAGACGGGAAGAAAGGCAGAGCTTTCTGCTCTAATGCTGGCATAGAGTGACCCTAAAGTTCGAGTCAAAGCCCTGATGTTCATTCCTCTTTACCCATTCTCCTTCCCCCTCATCTACTTCTCTCCTGGCCTAGCCTTCTTACTCTCCCCCCTTCTTTCTCTTCTTTGAAGCGATACTTGTTCGGCGCTAGTTTAGTAACATGCAAAATTAAATTTGCACATAAAAATAAAGTGAGCTTCCTACTTGGCACTTGGGCCTTGACTTTGTGTCTCGACTAAAAGTTGCCCGGCGCCCCCTCATATGCTTGGTTGTTGGCCAGGAACTTTGTGTTCAAGAGAACCACTAGCACTAGTCCTGTCCTATCTATATCTGGGTGTATGTAAATTTCTTTCCTTTTTTTTCCTTTGTAAATATGCCAGAGCGTGTTATTTCTTTGACGCACGCTCTAGTATGAGCCGAACCTGGGCGTAAGACTTCTTTCAGTGCTTGCACAGCAGGCTCTGATACGCGATGTTTCAAACTTAAACCTGCCACGAATTAGCTCTTTATAAATGGCCCATCTCTCCCTTTAACACCTTCTGCCCGTCAAGTCCCGAGAGGCGTTCATCCGCTGGCTCACGCCAAACATAACGAGTTTCAGTTCCAACGGTGACTTCTGTTTGATATACTATTTTTTCTTTCATCCTCTCCTCTGTCCTGGAAATACACGAAAGCTGACTTGTGTTTCCCAAGGATGATTAAAACCAAAAACAAAAGGAAGAAAAGACGACGGCTAAACCGAGTCCGAGTCTTGGGTCTTCTTTCGCATTCGATGGTTCCGCTCACGTTGCGGGCAGCTTAGGCACTATTGAAATTAGGACGGGCATATGGAGAAGTAAGGAGAGAGAATGTGTGTGTGTGTGTGTGTGTGTGTGTGTGTAACTTGATTGATAACTGTCAAGTGAGACTGCGTGACTGGTAGGTCCTCAGCCAAGAAGCAGCAGCAGTTGTGATGTTGATATAGGCCAAATAGAGTAGAAAAGCAATACGGGGCTTCAAAGGTGACAGGAAACACGCCAATAAAGTAGGTAGAGTGCGCGTTCTACGACAAGTCTATCGAGTTTCGTGTGCAGGGAGATTTCTAACTAGATAGAAGTGAAGGGAATCCGTGTCATTAACGGAAGCTAAGTGTGATAGTCACTGAGCGCTGGGGGATGTGCTAGATGCTGGAGACACTCGACCACAATTGGCTGGTCTTGGTCGAGATATGGTGTATGACAAGCTTGTCCAGGGACAACATGTGACGCATATGCCTAGCAAGGAGAGAAACACGCATCTCGAGGCACTTGGATCATGGCCATTGGGCTTCTGGCATTTTTGGAGATGATGGGCAAGGAAGGACTGAAGGCGTGGAAGGTGTAGGTTGTTGTGAGGTCATTGTGAGAGCCAAGGACAAGAATGATCTAGTCATATACATGAGTTCGATGAGAAACACAGTGATAGAAAGAAACACTGGACTGAATCTACAGGAATATTAGACAGGCAGCTGGCTAGGCGACGTGGTATAAGAATCAAATGGCCAGGCATTTCAAAACCCAAGCTGGCAACACGGAACATCACTGTTCAAGTTTGCCCTGTAAGCTATAGCATCTGCCACTCGAGCAGCCAAAAAGAAGAGATGCAAAGACCGGTCTCACAGATAGCTGCTCACCGTGCCTTTGCCATTTATACCAACAGCCATTGGCTATATGGAAGCCTTCATTGTCAGTTCCAGATGCGATGTTCGGTATCCAAGTTATGCATCGCCTAGTATTTGAACTGTACATAGGCTGAGCCTCTATAGCTTTGCCAAAGTAGAAGGACAACGAGAATGTTTCACACGAATCACAAAAGCTGGCCAATACAAACTAGGGTATGACAGTTTGTTCCCGAATGGCTCGTCTATACATGCTTGGGCAACAAGTGACGCATGATGTAAGGGCTGTGGGCGATCTAGTGATGGGATGTTGGTACTGTTCGGATGGATCTGAATGTCAACGTGGAATCACTAGCTTTTTCACCTGACCTCGACCACAGTTGGAGAAGCTATGTTTTCAAGGAAAGGTAGTTATGAGCCAGTGGATGCCCAGGTGGTCGCTTCCAAGGCCATGTAGTCACCGTAGCCATCGCGGTTACTATACTCAGAGCTGGGCCTAGTTTGATTGTCTTCAGCCGGAACTCACAGGACAAAAGTGCATCCGTAGAGCAAGTCTTACTATACCCGCTTATTCGTAGCACTCAGGACTTGCAAATGTATGGTTTTGAAGGAAAAGAGGAGAGGTACTTACTGTTGTTTCCGTGCCTGGATCGTTGAAGTGTAAATGGAGATGTCTATTCTGGATAGTTGAAAGGCAGCATATGTCCCAGAACGTAGACAATGCCACGCATATTGTACATGATGTAGGAGCAATAGGCAACAAATAGACGAAGATTTGAGATCCAGTCATGATAGCTTCGACGTTACACGGTGGGCTCTCACAGCCGCTATAACCCTAATACACATGATCTCATCATTAACCCTAAGCATCGGCAAAAGTCAATCTAAATGTGGACAACTGTGAGAATACCGGTGACCGTATTCAAGCCCCTTGTGTCTACAAAGGTGGTGTGAATTCGGTCGTCTTGGTAATATCTGATTTCTATTCTCTCTCTATCGCAGGATGCGGTCTGTCACATAGTAGTAATAGGGGTCGGGCCAGGGCGGTGTGGCACATGCCATGGCTTAGTCATCCACATTCTGCCACCAAAATGGGCCACATCGACACTAGGCTCCTGAGATTCACACATTCTCGATCGGAAAACTCCTAGTCGCTTCATCGCCAAGATTATAGTAGGCCAATAGTATGGAGACAAAAGAGGCTAGGAGACGATGTAAGAAAATAGAAGCAAGAAAAAGGAAGTGGGCAAGAAATAATCAGCTAACATTTTACATCATTGCTCCTATCTAGACTTCTAGACCAGTCATGGCAAGATTTTGATAAAGACTCCTTGCAAGCATAGCATATCACGAGCTGGATTTTTTTAGCACTTCCATTTTCTTATCGAGCTCCAACAGCCCCCGAGCGATTTAACCGAATAAGAGACACGAAGTAGTAAGATAGGAGCCGAGAGAGAAGAGATGCAGATTTGCCTCATCCTCTAGAGAACGAAAGACTCAACCCAAGGCCTTTTGTCAAGAGGTGTTATTTACGACATTTCCCTTTGAGTTTTTTGGCCAAGGGCTAACGATTATGCACAGAGGGAAATGCAAGAGGCTAGGGGTAGCAGGCAAAGCCCCAGTCTAGGCTAGTAACGCACGTACAAAGCACTGCACGCAACGGCATCAGAGAGAACAGTGCCTGGAGCGGTATGTAGAGAGCCAAAAATAAACTAGAACAGGAGGGAACAAAAAGGAAAGGTCAAGGAGGCAAAAGACAAGACCGGCCGACTGACCATGGAAGCTTGGATATCTGGCGTACCGGAACATCATGGCAGCGCAGGTCTAACGGCGGGCAGGAGGGGGAGGAGCTGGAATGGCGATGGGGCAGTTCGTATTGTGTACATGTGCGCCAGCTCCACGGGCTGTGTTCATGGCCATGGCTATGACAAGGAGACAGATAGAGAGGAGAAGGCGGCTGCACGTTGCACAGCCAGTCTCCCATCTCCTTGTCGTAGGGACATCGCCAGAAATGCAGCCTAAGAACATAAAGGGCAAAAGGGTCAAGGCATAGATAGTCTAGGAAAGGGGGGAGGCAAAGCAGGCTAACGAAGCCGAGGTACAGTGCGAGACTGGCTGAGCGGAACGCTCAAGAGGCAAGAGGGACAGCTTATGCTTGGTGGCAAGACATGCTGTTAACCCTAACAGAGCCTCTGTGCTGGAGTGCGCGGACAGCAGCGGATGCCGGTCATGTTTCAGGCGCGTGTGCGGCACCCGACAAGGTCCCGCAAGTTAAGTTGCTACTGACATTTAGTGGGACAGACAGAGAGACAGGCTGTACTGTGAAGAGAGGCAGAACAGGGCTTTTCTGGGTGACGAAAGTGACCATGTGCAAATTAGGCTGTGAGAAGAGCTGTGGGGGAGATGACCAGCAGTGGGTATTTTATGCATGTACATGGGCTGTGATTGGCTGACACAGGGGACGGAGAGGATGAAGAGTGCGCAGACGGGGTTTGGCAGCCCTCATGTGCCTCAAGCGCGGAACTTTATGGGCTTTTGTTTACTGTTTACTGTGCCTGTTTGGACTTGGTTTGGGATGGCTTCGTGCTCATGCATGACAAGGCCAGGCAGAAGCAGTAGAACAGCGAATCCCGCTTCTCTGCCATCAGGTACGGGTTTTGAGGTTCAGTTGGCCCCCGAGGCGAGGTGAGGCGCGAAGATGCGACGGTAGTATGAGTCTAGAAGATGGTAAGGAGGAAGGGAAGAGGAAGGGCTCATGCGAAGTGCCGAGCCAAGCCAGCAGGCCCAGAGCCCCTGTTCTCTCTCGTTCTGCTGTTAGTGTTTCTTGGGGCATTTTGCATTTACTGTTATTATTTCTGTCCCTCTTCTTCTCTTTTGTCTTTCGTCCAGTTGCCCCTCTGCTGATCGGCTAGTAGCGTAGCAAACAGGTAGGTGAACGAACGGTGGAGCAGAAGTGCCTTTTTTGTTTTAATTTTCAATTTATTATTCTGTAGTTTTATTGTCCGTCCCTTCTGGCTTGGCACTTGGCTCGACCACAACCTTTTCGCTGCTGGGGTGAGGAGGGACAGCCAACAAGACGGAGAGAGGGGGGGGGGGGGGGGGGGAAGCGAGAACGGGAGCGAGCGCGAGTGCGAGCGCGAGTGCGACAAAGGCGAGCTGGAAAAGGGAGAGGGAAAGCAATGCTTGGCTCAATCCAATCTGATCAAATGCTTGGGCAGAAAAGGGGACTGACTTACTGGCGCAAAGTATGGAGGACCAGGTAGGAAGGAAGGCAAGACGAGACGGGCAGCCGGACGAACCAGACATAGGGGCTCTGCCTACCGACTGCCTCCTCTTTGCTCCTGAGCATTGTACAATAATGCATCGTCTAATATTGCGCATGGCACACGCAACAACCACAACAGCACAGCTACTGCGGCTTTCTAAATGCTGCGTGTTTGCGCCGATACCTAGGGTTTGCAGCAGACAGGACAGACAGAGTTGGTGCGAGCGCCAGAGGGGGCCATGGCTGTCTGTCATGGGATGTGGGAGGGAGGAGAGGCAAGAAGACGGACACACTGGTCGCGATGTGTTTGCTACTTTGTTTATATTTTATTCTTGTTTTATTGTTATTGTCAGGATTTCCGATTTCCCAAGATTAAGCAAGTTGTGATGTGATGTCACTGTATCTCCCCATAATAAATAGTGCGGCAAGGTACTTTATATCTTACAAAAATCCCCCGAAATGCCTGCTGCGCGCAAAAAAAAAGAAATTGAAGAAGCGCATGTCTGCTACTCCTGTGATCTTTTTGGACTCCAGAATGCATGTTTCACCGCCAAGTGTGCCATTACAACTCACCATCACGCCGCCCACCTCTTTCTCTGCCCGTGAAGAGAGCTGCGGACCGGCGGGGCTTTGCCGTGGCTGCCGCTGTCCGCTGCTCTGGCTAAGGCTTAGATTTAGGCTTAGGCTTGTACTTCGGTGGGATAGGATCAAGCTTGGGTTTGGGCGTGGACTTGGGATTCGATTGGGCTGGCCTTGACGTAGGCTATGCGGGCGGTGCTTTGCAGTGTCAAGAGGGAGAGAGGAGGGAGGAAATTAAAGCACGTGCATTTGATGCAGAGCAGACCAGACCAGAAAAACAGGAGGAAAAGAAGGGAAACGATCTGTAGCATACACATAAACAGCTCGCTCTGTCTGTGCTCGGGTGAGTGTCCGAGTGGTGGGAAAAGCTCTGAGTGTGAATATAAATAAATGAATGTGGGTAGCTGGGGTACTTTGACGATGGGCTTGTGTGCTTTACTGCTTGCGGTAACTAGTCTCATGCCGGGCAGAAGAATAAAATAGAATAAAATAACATAAAACAAAGTAAAAACAAACAAGACACAAGCTTATGTCTGCATCTTATTACTTAGTTTTGCGTTGTGCGTGTAGGCTTTTGGATCTGAAGAATGCGAGAGACGCTCCAAGAATGAGCAGAGGTGAGAGATCAAGGAGGCAGAAAAAACAAACAAAAAAAAAGCCCAGATGCCAACTGCCCCTCGCTCTCTGCCTTTTGCCGTTGCCCTCCTTCTCGTCCCCGTCTGTCCATTCACATCGTGCAGATAGCGTGTACCGCCTTGCTCGCGTTCTCTTCTCGGGATCCTCCATGAGCCCTTCTCCTCTTGATACCCCTTGTCCGTCTCCAGAACGCAATGCGAGAAACCCCGAGCTTCTCGGGTTCCAGACAAGGAGGAGCAGAATTCTTACAAGGAACCACAAGGAACAGCAAGGAAAGAAAACAACAACAAAAAAAGGGATAGTCCGCAAGATCGAAAAAGCGCAGTGGGGGGTGCGTGGTGCGTGCATGACTTGGACTGACTGGGCTGACTGAATGCGGACGCCGTAACCTAATCTCTAGTGCTCTGGAACGGGGCTCCCTATGAACCCGAGAAGGGCCAAGTGCCTGCTGGTGGGAAAGGTAAGCTTGCATGGCACTAAAAGCTAACTAAGCCTGTTGTTGTCGTCGTCGTTGTTGTTGTCGTTGCGCTTGTGCCTGCGCATGCCTGTATGGGTCTCTACATTTCACATCTTTTTATGCTGCTTCCTTACTCGTCTCGTCTCGTCTTGCTCTTGGTCTGTGTCATTAGCCAACCTGGCCTGGCTTGGAAACAAAACCTCTCCGTTCCATCTTCCCTATATGTAACCTGTCCTCCCCCTCCCATCTCTTGTCCCTGTTTCTTTATCATTGTCAAGTCTGTCTTCGTCTTACACACAGAGTCTCTTCCCACCCACCGATCCCCTTTCTTGGGTCGCATCGCATCCATTTGTCCTTTTCTTTCTTCATCTCTTTTCTGTTATTCCCCTTCGTCGTCGTGATCCTTATTGCCTGTCATACTTTATACCTTAATAATATAACCCCCCCCTCCAAATCTATCATCACACATCTCATTCACTTTCATCTCTTATCCCTTTGTTACTAGAACAACTCAATCAACTGTCTGGATAGAGCCTTCAACTGCATTAGTCCCCTACATCTTCCATCATGGAGCCCTATGAGGAAGAGGCCAAGTTTGAGCCTGTCAACTCGGGCCACCGCCGCGATCTCAGCGGTGAAACCCAAAATAACCTTCGCAAAACTACCTCGCGCTATGCCGACGATGAACAGGTCGCCGCCGGTGACTACGACGAGTCCACTCGCCGTGAGCTGCAGCGCATTGCCACTGCCCTGTCCCGTCGCCAGACCGGCGGTACTGCTTCAGAGGCCGACATTGTCGTCCCTGACTTCTCTTCAGACCCTGAGCTGGACCCCGCTAGCCCCAGCTTCAACCTCAGCAAATGGATGCAGTCCTTTGTGCAGACACTCAAGAGCGAGAACATCCAGCGCACTAGTTCCGGCGTGTCATACAGCAATCTGTCGGTGACTGGTACTGGCGATGCCATCCAGATGCAAGACACTGTCGCCTCCTTCGTGTCCGGTCCTGTAATGGCCATTAACCGCCTGATGCGCGGTACCCCGACACCGCCGAAGCGCATCCTCCGCAAGTTCGATGGTTTGCTCAACCCCGGTGAGATGCTTGTCGTTCTTGGCCGTCCTGGCTCTGGATGCTCGACGCTCCTCAAGACAGTTTGTGGCGAGATGCACGGTCTGCAACAGGGTGCTGAGTCTGTAATCAGCTTCAACGGTGTCCCGCAGGCCCGCATGGTCAAGGAGTTCAAGGGCGAGGCCATCTACAACCAGGAAGTCGACAAGCACTTCCCCCACTTGACCGTTGGCCAGACCCTTGAGTTTGCCGCTGCCGTCAGAACCCCCGCTGTCAGACCGCACGGTCTGTCGCGCGATGAATTCTGCAAGTATGCCGCCAAGGTCGTCATGGCGGCGTGTGGTCTGTCTCACACCTACAACACCAAGGTTGGCAACGACTTCATCCGCGGTGTCTCTGGTGGTGAGCGTAAGCGTGTTAGTATTGCCGAGATGATGCTGGCTGGATCGCCTGTTTCTGCTTGGGACAACAGGTAAGACTTTTGCTTGATGAAAATCACACCCATTGATGTATCAGCCCTAGAGAAAAAAACCAGGGACTCAGTGGTTCGCCCGGTTTCTCCACATGCACATTATCGCGGGTTTGTCTGAAGTTACGCGTGCTTGCCGCTTCCGGACAGACCCACAGGAAAGCCCTTCGCTAGCTTCCTTATACGGCCGGCGTCCACTCTTTTGCCTCCCTTACCTTTCCCTACCCTTTTTTAATTTTCTTCTTCTTTCACTCTACCTTTAGCTCCTCCAGTATCGCTACAATCACTCTATCAGCTTTCCCATGCTAACGTTTTGATCCTCTAGTACCCGTGGTCTCGACTCCGCCACTGCTCTCAAGTTCGTCCAATCGCTGCGTTTCGCTGCCGACTTTGGCGGTGGTACTCACCTGGTTGCCATCTACCAGGCTTCGCAGGCCATCTACGATCTGTTTGACAAGGCTGTTGTCCTCTATGAAGGCCGCCAAATCTACTTCGGTCCTGCCAATGCTGCCAAGGACTACTTTGAGCGCATGGGCTGGTACTGCCCGCCGCGTCAGACCGTTGGAGATTTCTTGACCTCGGTCACAAACCCTGGTGAGCGCCAGACGCGCCAGGGCTTCGAGAACCGCGTGCCCCGTACTGCTGATGATTTTGAGCGCTACTGGCACGAATCTCCCGAGTACAAGAATCTCATGAGTGAGATCGACGCCCACACCCAGGCTAACCCCATTGATGCCGACGGTGCCGGTTTCAAGGACATGAACGAGGGCAAGGCCCTCCGCCAGATGAAGCATGTCCGTCCTGGCTCCCCCTACATCATCAGTATGGGCATGCAGATCAAGCTCAACACTAAACGTGCCTACCAACGCATGTGGAACGACAGTACATCCACTATTACTGATATGGCTATCCAGCTTCTCATGGGCTTGATTGTCGGCTCTCTCTTCTATGATACCCCCGCTGCTACTGCTGGCTTCTTCGCCCGTGGCTCTGCCCTGTTCCAAGCTATTCTTCTCGCTGCCCTGTCCGCTATTAGTGAAATCACCAAGCTTTATGACCAACGCCCAATTGTCGAAAAACATCATTCATACGCCTTTTACCATCCCAGTACTGAGGCTATGGCCGGTATTGTTGCTGATATTCCCATCAAGTTCTTCGCCTCAGTCATCTTCAACATCATCCTGTACTTCATGACCAATCTCCATAGATCGGCCGGGCAGTTCTTGCTGTTCTTCCTGGTCACCTTTTTGATGAAGTTTGTCATGAGCGCTATTTTCCGGACTATGGCTGCTGTGACCAAGACTGTCTCGCAGGCTATGGCTCTTGCTGGTATTCTGGTTCTGATTCTGGTTGTGTACACTGGTTTCGTCATCCCTCAGCCTGGCATGAAGGACTGGTTTGCTTGGCTGAGATGGATCAATCCTATCTACTACGGCTTTGAAATCCTGATTGCTAATGAGTTTCACGGTCACGAGTACACTTGCTCTTCCATCATCCCTTCGTACTCCCCACCCCAGGGTGACTCTTGGATCTGCAGCATTGTCGGCGCCAAACCTGGTAGACGCACTGTCAGCGGTGATGACTTCATCTGGACTAACTACCGCTACAAGTGGGACCATACCTGGCGCAACGTTGGCATCATCTGTGCCTTTATGATTTTCTTCATGGCGGTCTACTTCATCGCCTCGGAAGTCAACTCTGCCACCACTTCTAGCGCCGAGGTTCTCGTTTTCCCACATGGCAAGGTCCCCAGCCACATGACCAATGGTCACAACCGTGCTGCCCAGAACGAAGAACTTGCTCATTCCGGAAGCAACTCCGAGAAGTCAGGCAAGGATGGACGCGTCGGTGACACTACTGCTCTTGAGCCCCAGCGTGACATCTTCACTTGGCGCGATGTTGTTTATGATATTGAGATCAAGGGCGAGCCTCGTCGTCTTCTGGACCACGTCGCTGGCTGGGTCAAACCCGGTACTCTCACTGCCCTGATGGGTGTCTCTGGTGCCGGAAAGACTACGCTTCTCGATGTTCTGGCTCAGCGTACTACTATGGGTGTGATTACTGGTGACATGTTGGTCAACGGTAGACCTCTAGACCCCAGCTTCCAGCGCCAGACTGGATACGTCCAGCAGCAGGATCTCCATCTTGACACCGCCACCGTCCGTGAATCTCTTCGCTTCTCTGCCGACTTGCGCCAGCCTTCTTCTGTCAGCAAGAAGGAAAAGTACGACTACGTTGAGGAGGTCATTGCCATGTTGAACATGGAGGACTTTGCTGACGCTGTTGTCGGTGTTCCTGGACAGGGTCTTAACGTGGAACAGCGCAAGCTGCTTACTATTGGTGTTGAACTGGCTGCTAAGCCCAAGCTTCTTCTCTTCCTGGACGAGCCTACTAGTGGTTTGGATTCTCAGAGTTCGTGGGCCATTTGTGCCTTCTTGCGCAAGCTGGCTGACGCTAACCAGGCTGTTCTTTGCACTGTCCACCAGCCCTCTGCTATTCTGTTCCAGCAGTTTGACCGTCTTCTGTTCCTAGCCAAGGGTGGCCGTACTGTCTACTTTGGTGACATTGGTGACAACTCGCGCACTATGCTCAACTACTTTGAGAGCCACGGCGCACGCAAGTGCGATGATGACGAGAACCCCGCTGAGTTTATGCTTGAAATCGTCAACAACGGCAAGAATAACCAGGGTGTTGACTGGCACGATGTCTGGAAGGGCAGCAACGAATCCTCCGAGGTTTCTGCCGAAATTGATCGCATTCACGCCGAGAAAATGTCTGAGCCAGCTGCCGAATCGGACAACTCTGCCGTTACCCACAGCGAGTTTGCTATGCCCTTCTGGGACCAGCTCGTGTGCTGCACTACTCGTGTCTTCCAGCAGTACTGGCGCATGCCTACTTACATCTTTGCCAAGTTCTTCCTTGCTTTGGCCGCCGGTCTACTGATTGGTTTCTCGTTCTGGAAGACCGACACGTCAATGGCCGGTATGCAGAATGTCATGTTCTCGGTGTTCATGATGACGGTTATCTTCACCACCATTGTGCAGCAGATTCAGCCTCAGTTTGTCACTCAGCGCTCGCTATATGAAGTGCGTGAGAGACCTAGCAAGGCGTACTCGTGGAAGGTGTTCATCATCTCCAATGTTATTGTCGAGATTCCATTCCAAATCGTTACGGGTATTCTTGGCTGGTGCAGCTTCTACTACCCCGTTGTTGGCATTCAGTCGTCCATTCGTCAGGTGCTGGTTCTGCTATTCCTCATCCAGCTCATGGTTTACGCTTCGGCCTTTGCGCAGATGACTATTGCCGCCATCCCCAACGCTGAAACTGCCTCGGGTCTGGTTACTCTCCTGACCATCATGATGCTGTCTTTCTGTGGTGTTTTGCAAACCCCTGATGCTATGCCTGGCTTCTGGATCTTCATGTACCGCGTGTCGCCTCTCACTTACTGGATTGGTGGTATTGTCAGTACGATGTTGCACGGCCGCAAGGTAGTCTGCTCAGAGGCTGAGGTGTCCAAGTTCAACCCGCCCTCGGGAATGACCTGCGGCACGTACCTAGCTGATTACCTGGCCGACGCCATGGGTGTGCTACAGAACCCCAACGACACGAGCGACTGCCGCTACTGTGCCTACACTCTGGCTGACCAGTACCTGGCGCCCAGCAAGATCAAGTGGAGCGAGAAGTGGCGCAACTACGGCATCATGTGGGCCTTTGTCCTGTTCAACATTTTCATTGCCGTGGTCACATACTGGATGTTCCGTGTGCGCAAAAGTGGAGGCAAGAGTCCCAAGACCACGAAGAAGCCTTCCGCTAAGAAGGCGTAAACGAGCGTCACTGGCATTTGGCCTTGAAAGGCGACTCGGGTGACTGTACAGTCACTGACCGAGCACTTTTAAGTGCGTGTGTGTGCATGTGTTTGTTTCTCTATTATCTTCTAGATGAAGAACTAGATTCCATTGGTTGGTTTACGAGGTTTCCTCCAGGCACTGTTTCTTTTTTGTTTTCTTTTCTTTTTTATTTCTGCTTTCTGATGAGCTAAATCCCCCTTTTCCATTCTATTCTTTTGCATCAACAGCTCAGTTCTATCTGTCTGCATGTGGTTGCCTTTTTATTTCCCCTTTTTCATTACACTGTGTGTCTAGAGCTCTCTAAGATTCTAATAGGGAGGAGGCAGATCAACCACCTCCGCTAGCTTTATTCTTTTATTACATCACTTGTTGTCAACATCTAGACTGATGCATTACTGGACATGTTTGCTTGTTATATTCTGTCAATACTAAACATATCCGTTACTTCATCCCAATAGTGCACAAATTTATCTACCTGTCCTCTCCCTAATACACCATGCATGAATCCCCGTAAAATTTGCCTTGGCACAGCCTACTCCTTCCTCCCCCATAGATCGCGCCACATATCTCGTAAGCCATATCTCCCGGGCCTATCGGGGACCCATCTCTCGGGTGGCCCTCCTCCATATGCACCAAGATTAAACCCCCAACCAGCGCCGCGACCCACGATTTGGCCCATTCCAGCGCCATTGACACGCGCCGGCCCTGTCTCGCCTGTGCGCAAAGTTTGTTCTGCTTGTGCTGCCACCTCAGCATAGCACAGGCGCAGCTCGCTATCAATAGACAAGTACGCCTTCTTTGCGAGGTCGGGCGCCATGAGATTGTAGGAACGCAGGAGTGCGTTGACTTCGGCGATAGACAGGGCAAGAAACTTGCGTTCATTGTGCTCCCAGTTTGGATCGCGCAGGGGCGGCGGGGAGGGCACCATGGGACTACTGTCGTTGTTATCGGGCACAGTGCCGGCTTCTACTGGAATGCCCGCTCCTCGCCCTGCCTTCATCACTACGTCGTCCGTAGCCCCGGCTGCCACAGAGCCTAGGCCGGCCGCAGGCCCGCGCGGAGGAGGATTCCAGCGGGCTTCGGCGCAGGCGTTTGCCCTTGCCCGGGCGATGCGCTCTTCTAGCGAGCTTGTCCCTTGGCCCGAGCTGCTGCCAATTAGGCTGAGTAGCTGAATCTTCCAGCTGGCGCGGATCCGATTACGGAATGTTTCGGTTGCTCGGGTTATTTCCTGCTGCTTGTCGATCCAGGGCGGTGCGAGGTCCTGGCGCTTCAGCATGTTATTCATTATGTATTCGGTCTATAAAAACCGTTCTGGGTTAGCATTATGTTGGCTTTGGCAACAGTGCGGTACGTATGCATAGCAAGGTGGCCTGTCTGGTTCTTCCGTAGGAGAAATGCTATACCAAGCCAACCTCATTAGTCCCAAGTACTTACTGTGTCAATAAATGGGTTATTCCCCCCTCGCTCGTCTCGCTGTACGCCCGGGCCACGCGGGATATCTGAAAACGCACCACGTGCCATAGCCGCCTCGATTCGTTCGTTGGCTAGTGACGCTAGTCCCGAAAGCGAGTGCGGCAGAGCACGTGTGCCTGGCTCAAAACGCTCTTTGAAGAGGCGAAGGCGCTCTTCACGCTCTGTGTCGGGACCTGATGTTGCCGGGGTAGCCGTTGTCGCCGTGGCTGTGCCTAGAATGGGGGATGGGGCTAGGCCTGGAGCTGGGAGCGCCGATGCTGACCTCCCTTCTAGAGCCGCATAATCTGCCGCTGCATCGCGTGCCCGCGCAATTCTCTCTCCTGGCGACGCCCACACCGCCCGCCGCGGTCGAAGATCCACCACACTGGCGCCTGGCGGGGGTGCGCGTAGTTCGACGGGCAACCTTTTGTGTGCATCATCCAGCATCCGAAGCACAGCATCGGGCGTTTTCTCACTTCCGTCCCAGGGCTCTGATAGCGCTGTATCACGCGTGCCACGCCCTGCGGCTGCCGGCATGGAAGTAGCGGCCGTAGTAGTGCCTGAAGGAGGTGATGAGCCATGCGAGATTTTGGCAAGGAGTTTAGCACGGAGCGCGGGTGAGAAGCCGGCATTGACTATGGATTGCCGGCCTGCGAGACCACCAGTGTAGAGCGCTTCCTCGGTGGCGTCCTGAAGGCGCTGGGCGAGGGGGCTGAGCGGAACATCGTCGTTGGGGGTTTCTGGCTCGGTTATCGTGTCGGGAATCTCACTAGCCAAGGGGCCGGTAGTCGATGTGGCGACGAGTGCAGCTGCGCTGGACTCCGGGTGGTTTGTAGCTGCCGATTCCTTGTTCTTAAATGGCGGGGCTTCTACTTCCGATGGGCCTTGTGAATTAGACGATGTTGATCGGGTGAGAGATGGTAGACGGGAGGAGGGGCGCTGGGCCAACGAAAGCGCGCATCGGGTAAGCGGCAGCATCTCGGTGTGTCTAAGCGGATTTTCGCTACCAGCCTGATGGATTCTTGGCAAACGTCAAGTAAAACGTAAAATTACCTGCCTGGTGACGATGACGTCGTTGATGACTTTGGGAGTGCCAATGAAATGGTTCCTTGAGGTGAAGCCGCTATCGATAAGCAGGTGGGGCTGTTGAGAATAAGCAGTACTTCCACATAGCACAAATACGTACTATTGTAGCCTTCAGCATTTGCACCTTGAACACAAGATCACCCTTATCAAGAAACTTAGCACTGTAGACAGCCATGACACCTAAATGCTTTTACTCTATATAATGTACAAATTACCAGCAATATCAACAACTATCGTCGCCTTCATACTCTGCCGCACACCACACCACACGGTAGCCCGCCAGCGGACTCCTCTTTCTTTTCTTTCTACCAAACCTAAATGTCTCCTAAAACACCACTTTACTTTCCTCCTCACTTTCCTCCTCTTCTTCTAAATCTGGGAGCGGACCTAGCCCGCTTACATTCGAAGTGACACCTGGCGATAGCGCCGTGTTTAGAGTTAGTGAAATTGGCGGCGCAGATGACGCAGAAGATGCAAGCGGGAATTCCCGTGCAGGCGGAAAGCCAGCAGTTGTAGGAATCGGTGTTTGTGTCTGTGCCTGTCCTTGCGCTTGTGTTTGAGCCTGGCTTGGCGCTCCCCCACTCCCACTACTTGTCATTGGTGAAAACAGCACCCTTAGCCCCGATCCACCCATTGCCGGTGCGACGCCGATGCTTGTACGTGCGCCGCTCAGTGAATTTGTGCCCTCTAGCTTTTCTGGTTCCATGTCTCTACCTCCTGCCGCAGACATGGCATGCAGATGCTCGTTGAGCCCTGAGCTGACACCCACAAATGAAGCCAGTGGCGAACTGGCGCCATCTGCCCGCTCAGACCGTGGCGAGCCGTGGTTGCTGCTGGCTTGAGAGCCTCCACCCCATGCACGTGAGCGCAGACGCAAAAGCGTAGACATAGACATGCTCTCTTCGTTATCGGCAATCATGGCTAGCTGTGAAAGCCCAGGGCTCGTAATGGCAGAGGTCGGCACAGTGATGCCGGGGAGACTCATGATTGAATTGCGGTTGGAGTATTCCGAGCGTTCAGTGATAGGCGTCAAGTTTGGTTCTCGCACAGCTACGCGGCCCGAGTCGCTGCGCGAGATTGTCGACATCCCAGCGGGGCCGAAAAATCCTCCACTGGAATACTCGTATTTAACAGCGCTGTTGAGCTGATGGGCCTGATTCAACGGCGCAGAGTAGAAGCCGAATTCCTGACCGTACCATCCGTCGTAATCATTAGCAAGGGCTGAGGCGTTGGCCTCTTCGATAATCTTGCTATCATCTGCTTGATCGAGGTCAAAATAGTCATCCATATCGTCGTTTTCATAGTCAGCCATGTTAAAACCACCACCTAGGTCCAAGTCGTCCGCAGCGTCAATTTCCACATTCGTGTCGTCTGCCCCAGCCCTGGCTGTAGCAGCAGCGCTATTACCTTCGCCGATGGGTTGACTCCTTTCTTGACCATTGCCATCATCTACCTCCGAAAGCCAAGAATGGCGCTGAAACTTCCCAGCATCAGCCGCCTTTTGCGCTGCAGCTGCCAGTGCTGCCTGGTATGCCATTACATCCTCTGGTCGTGTTTCGGGCCCAACGCCGCGGATCTCATTTCGGAGACCAATGTGAGAAAGGCCCATTGCCATGATAGCGTCATGAGGAGCAGCATTCTCGGGTGATATTTGTTGAAGACACTCGGCATGGTGTATGGGGTAGAAACTCGGAATTGCAATAGGGTGAAGCGTAGGCCGAGGATCCGACTGCTCTGGCTGCAAGTTGGAAACATCTAACGAAGGCTCTGGGGCCAGAGCTGCACTATCTCTTTTGAGTTTATCGCGATTTTCGCAGAGTCTTTGCTGAGCCATGGCAAATGCGCCTGGGATAGGACGGCCGTACTGATCTGTGTCATCCATATCGAATATAGACTCATCAAAGCTAGCATCATTTCCTGTTGTGAACTCATCAGTGATGAACTCACTAGAAAAGTCATTGCTAATATTTGCATCAAAAGTATTTTCCTCTCCCTCCAAGACTCCGAGCCTCTCGTTAGCTGAGGCGCGCATCTGGAATTGCTCCTGCATCTCAAGCGGGATGGCCTCAGGCTCAGCTTCGCCAATAGAGGAGAGGGGGGAGTTGATGCGAACGTAGACACCAGACGGGGCAACATCTCTAGCTATCATCACATCAAGACTTTTTTGCGCTTCTTCGGGTTCCCTTGGATGATCTGCAGCAGAGCCCAGAGCCCCAACGGCTGTCGAGGTTTTATCATCAGCAATATTGCCGAGGCAGGGGCCCCAACCGGAAAAAGACTTGCCTGTGCCAGGAGGCGTCTCGTTAGAACAGGCAAAGCCAATAACGCGGCCTTCAGCGTCCCTTGGCGTAGCCTGAACGCCAAAACTCCGCGGAGATGCAAGCTGAGAAGTTGGATTGGAGCGCTGAAATATAAAGGCTGCAAAGTTTTGGGAGTCGCGCTTAGCAGTGGCGGCGGCAAGTCGGTTTGAGTGTGGAAGAGGCGTTTCGATTATTTGTTCCACGACGCGAGATTCACATTGAGGGTCCGAGACAAGAGGAAACCGCGTGCTTTTGGTCATTTCCTGGGGGATGTCTTGGGCAATGTCTTGAACAGTGTCTTGAGTTGTGTCTCGATTAGTAGATGTAGTGTTATCGTCGACGAGACTGTGAGTGATGGGGCTGGTAGCGGTAGCCGTATCCGGAACCTCATCAAGAACCGCAGATGACGTGGGCGCCGAAGAAGCCGCTAAGGTGTCAGCAGCTTCCATATCAGTCAGCGTCATATGGCCCAAGCCTTCTTGCACGGGGGCAACATTACCGGCCTCGTAACCGTTATTAGCGCCGGAATACTGCTCGTCATACTCGAACGGATCTTCGTGGCCCTCATCCTCGAGAATTTCGGCTTCATCATAGTCTAGATTTAAGCCGGGGATCTCCTCTTCTAAGCCGTCATCATCCATCATGTCATCATAATCAAAGTCATCCATATCAAAGTCGTCGAAGCGATCATCACCTTGCACAAAGGCATTCACCTCGGCCGGCTCTTCAGGCGCCTCGCCCCTCTCTAGTTGACGTTGGCGATGACGCTCCTCCATAATCTTTTCCTGTTTTGCTGCCCCGATCATGTCGAAGCTGAAGCGTGAGGATGTGCTTTTCATACGCCGTGAGATGGACGAATGCAGTGATATTTCCGACATTGATATCTTGCGGGATATACGGGACTTGAAAGAAAACGTGCGCGTATGCTCTTGGGTTGTGGTTTCCTGGAGGGCATCCTCGCTCTTTCCAGTAGCTGGTTGTCCCACTGAAACTGTAGATGGCACCGATCGGAGAGAAGTTGGTAGAGAGGCGGCGTCCTTGACAGCAGCGGTGGGATCAGCAGCTTCAGAGGTGGCCGAGTTCGGTTGTGGGCCAACAAGAGTCGAGGTCGAAGCCGAGGTAGAAAGTTTGGGTAGGTTGTAGACATGCAAGCCGCCGCTGGTGTTGACATGGCTATGGAAGGAATTTGTTTGGGGAGGAATAGCAGAGCTTGGAGCTCTCTTGGACCTTGGGGCGCTAAAATCGTGCACTCGGGTGCCTTTAATTCGGGGGTCGTATGCAGGCTCTTCGGCAACACGGCCAAGGGGGATGAGATCCGGAACACTGTTGTTGCCCTTGCGACGCAAAAGCAGGGTCGAGACCGGACGCAAGAAGGTGATGCCTTTGGTCTTTTTTGGCGGGACCTGTTGTTTTTCAGAGGCAGAGCTTGGCCCTGGGGCTGATATAGTGGTCATAGAACCCATAGGAATACTAGCATTATTGGCTAATATGGCGGAGGGAATACCGTGCTGTGGCTGCTGTTGCTGCTGCTGATGCTTTTGCATTTCTTGGTGGTTTTTAATGTCGGTAGGTGTCACAAACGAAGGGCTCTTGTCATTATAGGGCGGCGATAGGATGGAGTTTGACGGACTGGCATAGCCAGGTGACGGCTGTGCAGGCAGGGAATAACGGCCAGCAGAAAAATTGATGTTGAGAGATGTATTTATCGGAGGCAGCGGTGCTGGACTCAAGGGCTCTGGGG
The DNA here is from genome assembly GCA_038407015.1 of Ceratocystis ficicola. Classification (NCBI taxonomy): domain Eukaryota; kingdom Fungi; phylum Ascomycota; class Sordariomycetes; order Microascales; family Ceratocystidaceae; genus Ceratocystis; species Ceratocystis ficicola. Next base: position 23,308 of record JAZBQP010000142.1, read on the forward strand.
GGAAATACGTTGAAGAGGAGGTAGTGATTGCACTAGAGCTATTGCCATTGGTGTTGTTTGGTGTGTAAGACGGGCTCGTATTCTCACTCCCCACCCCAAGCCTAGGCGCACCTGAACCTGCAGATGCAGATGCAGATGCGGCTGTCTGCTGACGTCGAGACTGGTACTTTAGCAAAGCCAGACCGCCAATAAACCCAGTTGAGGGGCTGTTGTCATCTGGTATTGGCGAAGATACAGCAGATGTAGGCCGTCGAGGAGATATGGCGGAGGGTATGTCGCTTGCGGCATCTTGGGGTATAGACGGCAGGGTAAACGGGGCCGTATCAAAAGCGGAACCGCTGCCCAAGCTAGACGGGGAGAGAAAGAGCGATTTTGTTTTAGAACGGTGTGGTGATGAAGTGCGCGAGGCCGATCGTGATTGCGACTGAGAGTGTGTCTGCGGTTGTGGCAATGGCTGAAACTGCGCATGTGACTGTAGATACGGCGAATTCCCTTGGCTTCGAGACTCTGGTTGAGACCGAGCCTGGATCTGGGTCTGGGCCTGGCCATGGCCATGACCATGGGCGATATTCAAACCATGAGCACGTTGTGAAGTAGGCTGGCCATCTGGCACGGGGGCCGTTGCTAGGGTTGGAGATGTTGGGCTAGACACACCACGACGGTGGAATCGTAGGTGGGACAACATGAGGGGGTTGTGGGGTATTTCCAGAGAGATGCGTTATAAGGGTTAGGCGATGGTGCGGCCTGGCAAAGCTTGAAGGTTGAGCCTGATCCGATTCTAGTTGCGTGGGGGGGTTCGAGGGAGGAGAGGCGACGGGTGATGGTGCTGGCCGAGGCCGAGATCAAGGAATCAAAGCAAGAATGGCCGCAATAGTATTAATTGACGCGGGTATCGGCAACCAAGCGTGTGCTTGCGCGTCTGTATGTGGATTTTGCCTGAAAGGAATGCAGAGGCAGAGTATCACGAAGAAGATTCAGCATGGGGCCGGTGAATCAAGCCGCCCTTTCGGGGTGGGGTTTCAGAATGAATAAGAACCAAAGGTAAAGGTAGAGAGTGGAGCTACTTGAATATGCTCTTATCTCCGGCTTCGTACACAGGCACGTGTCGCGATATTCAAGGTGCCAAGACAAACGATAGCGATGTTGTATACCGAGAGAATCGGGTAGCGTGTTCGATATTGGGCATGACAAGACGGTAAGGCTGATGTATATGAAGAGGAGCGGAGCTGATGAGGACTTTAGCTCGAGGCTTGTAGTACAAAATGAGAAAGAGCTGCTTCTGCTTATGAAAAGCTCATAGATAACAAATGATTGACGATGATGACGATCACGAGACGAAAATGATAAGGCGTGAGAAAAATAAAAAAATTAAGGTAAGTAAATTAAAAAATAAAAGTAAAAAGTTTCTGCTATAAAAGTTTTCACCTGCGCCCATACATTGCGAGCCTGGAATAAGGAAGTTGCCCTCTTCAATAAGAGAAGCTGGTAGCACGCTGCCTGACAATTGGACAACAAAATTGATGCATGACTCGAAGTAGCAGGCGCATACATAAAACTTGACGATGGGAGTGGGAGGCGGAAACAACTGAGGGTTAGGGTTTGTGCTGAAACCTGAAATCTGAAACGATGACTAGCCGTGCTAGACCCTAAGCATGCGTTTCCTTGTTACACAACTCTCAAACCCTAGCCATCTAGGAATGCCATGAACCGACCGCCTTGGTTTGTCGAAGAATGCTCTGGACTCAGACGTGAGACATCTGCTGTTCATTGTGTGTAGGCTATCCCTGTTGGGGCAGCTAGAATGAAAATTGCATAGAGACACAAGGAGAAAGTATGGAATGGACATTGCTAACAGGAATGAACACTTACCGTCACCCTTAAAACCCTGGTGTAGATCTGATCACATCGTGAGACTTGGGGGGACGTTACTCTGTTGACTGTTGATCGGCATTTTTCAAGGGATTTGTAAAGATGCAACAAACAAGCTTGGGAAACGCGTATAAATAGGTTAGAATGGCTGCCGCCTTGGGGCAGAAACGAAATGCTTTCGACACGATCACCACAGTTGAATATCTTTCTTTGCCTCCTTGTATCTATCACGACATTTGAAGCTGGCTTTGTCTTTCTTCTGCTATTTATCGACCTATTATTCGCTGCAAATTTCCCACTATGATCTTCTCCAAGGCCACTGCTTTTGCCGCCCTACTGGCTCCGCTGGCCGCTGCCACCCGTAACTCTACCTCAGTCAAGCCCAGCGGTCACTACGACAATGAGGCTCCAGGTTGTAAGTATTAACTTAGTATGCCTTGGCACACACTGCATCAGCGTGTGTGGGATTAAAACACTGAACAAAGGTTTCGGGCAATCAATGCTGTCGGACTCCTGTAGTCACAACAACTAAAACTTTTCTACTCTAGGTACTTCCTGGTATGTCGTGAAGCCAGGTGATACGTGCCAGGTGATTGCCGACTCGTTCCAGGTTCCTTACGACAACATCTACAGCCTGAATCCTGACATTGACGTGAGTTCTTTTTCCTGCCCCCATCCCTTTAGACCATGTCCTATGTTCATTACAAATGTACTGACAGTGAGTTGTAGGCTACCTGCACGAATCTCATTCCTGACATCGCCATATGTCTTAGTGTGAGCCCGCGCCCTAGCGGCTTCGTGACCAGCTACCTGCCCATTGCGAACGCAACAACTGTACCTAGGTCGCTTCCTGTCGCTGCTGTTGAGACGCCAGCCCCCCAGGTTACAGCACCGACATTTGCTGCCCCACCGGCTGATGAGATACGCAGTGGCGTTGTCCCCGAGTGCAAGCGGTACTACCAAGTCTTTCCTGGAGATACATGCGGGTCCATTAGCCTGGCTACTGGTATTGCACTGACCGACTTCATGAGATGGAATAATGCCGCTTGGTCGTGCAAGGACTTGGCGCTGGGCTCGTATGTGTGCGTTGGAGTTTAGGAGGGTCATGACAAATAGCTGATGGTGAAAGTCGTCGAGCTGAGGCTCTTGTTATCAGGAATGGTCTGGGTGAGGGTTGATCCCTCTTATCATAGTTCTTATTCTCAATCAAACAGCACTGCGACCAGCCACGTGTTGCTCTAATCAAGTCCGATATCGTAAAACGATTGTCTTGTAAATATATTTGCATGCGTTAGCCGTGTCTTGCTAATTACATATCCCACGCGCCATTCCCGCATGTACAAAAATGCCCTCATTAAGAAAGCAGTGTAACCAAGATGAAGAAAAATAACAAACTAACAAATCCTAAAACAACGCTTTCAGTGTGACCTCGACTTGAACGTACCACTACACCGCTTTTCACATGTCCTCCATGTGGTTCGATACTGAGCTAAATAACATCTGATGTGTAATTTAGTTCCGTCACTATCCTTTTACCCTTTTTTCCCTGTTCCCCCTGTCAAAGTTGGGGATGAGCTCCTAGCCTGTCTTTCCTGTAGTCCGGGTCAGTCGAATTGGAGAGTCAATCCTACCATAAGACCGTCTCATCTCATCGTTCAGCTCTTCCCACAGAAGCTTTGAGGTATATTTATTGCCTGTAGCATCTGGCATCCGTATTAATTTATGCGTGCATAAAATGGTGCCATGCCATTGCATGCATGCAAGACCGACCAGCCGGATGCTGCATTTTGTAGCACTTGGGAAAACATGTGAATTGGCAACGTTGGCGCACGAGCCTCAACCAATAGTTGTGGAGGGAATAGTAAGACAGAGAATGAAGAGTTGGGAGGGGTACGACAAGAGATAGACCGTTATCGGCAGGGTCTCTCTGCGTAATTGGAGTTGCGTTGTCTCTTATCTGCACCTGTTGAGGTTCCCACAAAGATGGAAACTTGGCTAACACGTGAAAAAGTAGAGGATGATGGTAGCGATAAAGAGACGAGAACAGAATGAATGAAAACGGCGGGTTCATGGTATAAAACGCTGTTGGCTTGGAAAATGAAGCTAGGTTTTTTTTTTTGTTGCTGGCTTTGTTGGCTCAGTGGTGATCATGGCTGATTGGTCGTGTATTAAGAGGAGAGGTAGGGGGTTGAATAGAGGGTAGAACCGAAAGAGGACTGTCTATCGGTCATTGGCAAGCTCTAGGCCATTGAAAAGTGACAGCCAGGCAGATGTTGAATTTGACGATTGTTACTAGTTGGCTGGGCGCCAATCAGTTTGGGCGTCTTATCTCTCCCCTTCCCATTTATGTTGCTCTCGCTCGGGTCGTTCATTGAGAAAACAAAAAAAGAAAAAAAAAGAGGTAGTTTTGACAAAGGAATCTCGTGAAAGCTTTAGGCTACCAGCGAGGCACCGCCTGACTCAATGGCGTCAATCTCGGTAAGATCAATGCGGGTGTAGTGATAGGCAGGCGGAAGTTCAGAACGGTCGAAGAAGACGCCGACGGGGGGAGCAATGGGGCCCAGGCGCGAGCCAGGTACACTGTTGCCGGAGCGCGGGGAGTTGTGAAGCGGGCCATGCTGTTGGGCGCTGCTGCGGTACGTAGTGAAGGAGTTGTGGCGAGCAGGCAAAACGCCGTTGGGAGACATGGGATGGGCGACAGGAGCGTGGCTAATCTGGGAGGCGGCTACAGAGAAAGGAGAGTGAGTAGAGGGACTTTGACACGAGGAAAAGCCTGAATTGGCGACTGCGAGGCTGGAGAGACTACTCACGAGGGTGGACACGCTTGCCGAGGAACTTGATCAAGGGAGTGCGCTCGGCGGCAGCGGAGGCAGCACGACGGATAGCGGTAGAGTTCATGTTTAGAAGATAATAGAGAAGTGCGACGAGGCCGGAAAATGGGAGACTCTGGTGGCTGGCGAAATGAAGCCCAGTTGTTTGTAAGGTGAAGAAGGAGAAAAGGCGAAGAGGCGGGAAGCTGGAGGCTGAAGGCGTGAAGGAGGAAGACGAAGGACGAAGCAAAAAGAATTAGTGGGGCACTGAGAAAAACAAGGTGGGGACCTTGAACAGAAGGGAAAGAAGGGAAAAGGGAAGGAGCACGCGGAGAGAATCGGATGATGATGAAAATATTTAGGCACAGCAACGACAAGCTAGGAGGATATGGCGTGAGCGGGAAGACGATATCAGGGAAATGAATGAAGAATGAAAAATGGAAAGAGCTGGTTATTGGGGTTATTGGGGTGATTGGTGAATGTGATGTGGTGTGTTTGTTTCTTGAATGGGTAATTGCAAAACCCAAGAAAAGCCTGCCTACCTGCCATGCCGCGGACACTCGATGTTTATATATTGCTTGCCATGCTTTGGCTCCCGTACATGTGCAACATTGTGTGGGCGCTATGCTATTCCTCTTGCTATCTCGTCCCCCTTCTCTTCCCCCGGACTTTCCCCCCCCCCAGCCAAGACAACACACAAACAAGCGCTCGAAACGGAACCCACTCCCACCGTAAACAGGCCATTGTAGCCGCCTTTTTGTCCATCCTGTGTTACGAATCCCCTATCTTGTGTTTCTCCCCTACAGCTAACGCCGACATTGTGTGGCCCGCTGTCTTTGGCTTAAGACAGCTCTCTACCCAACGCAAGGGAACGTCTTTCTGACTTGCTTTAAACAAGTCTATCATATCAGTCTCTCACAACCATGATTGGCAATCTTTTCTTGTCCTAATGCGAAGTCGGCTTGGGGTCAAAGCAGCTGGATACAACCATGTTCTGGTAAGATAGTAGGATGGGGCAACACCTATTCCCCCCTCTTCTCATACGGAGCCGGCCGCGGGATGTCTTCCTAGCTTCGAGGCAAGCTAGGGGGCTTACCTGTCTGTTGGCCTTCCTGCTTGCTCCCACCAAAGTCGCCGCTAGATAAACATCTCCAACCAAATGATAACAGGGATGGCCCACGCAAGCACGGGCCTCAAGACCAGCGAAATTCGCTCTTGTTAGGTCGAGGGGAAGGTTCTCCAAAGCTGCTTGCCAAGCTCGCTGTAACGGAAGGCTTATCGCTTCTATTTGTTTGTTCCTATCAACTGAGACGGAAATGCTAAGCGAAGAGGAGAAGGAAGCCGAAAGACGGAGAGCGTTGAAAAAGCTGGATAGTAACCCTGGTGTGACTAAAATACAACCCCCATCGGATTAGGGTTTGTTGAGAAATCTCCGGCTTGTCTCCGAAAACAAGTCTCTAAAGCGTCAAGGGAAACGCTTCAGCACAGCATGGAATGCAGAGGCTGAAAAGAGAGGTCGCAAACATCGCGGACAGAGCTAGGAATGGGGAGGCGATGAGAATCGGGCAGCTAAAAAACAGAAATCTGCGGCGCATCGCAGCCAGTAGTGCAAGCTCTCCTCCTGTGGCTTTATCTCGGCCTTTGGCTCTTATTGTCGGCATTGGCTTTTCTTAAATTATTACTCCTATCGGCTTGGCCACGTCCCAGAAGGAGTCGGACTCTGCTTTGAGCTTGCGAGCCTGAGGCTGAGCTTTCTAGCAACGGGTCGAGCTTGACATATATACATACGTATCCCGTACAGCCACACCACGCACTACTTGGCCCAGTTTCTTCGCCTTTATTTATTTCGGGACACATCGTCTTGTCCTTGGCTTCTCTGATTCTTACACGCATACGCATACGCACACACACTTACACTCACACACTCACACACACAATGGCCCCCATCCTCAACCGCACACCACTAGCCGCCATCTCCTACCAGGATGATAACGGCGACCACATCCGCGTCTTCTACCAAGACATGGATGGCTACATTCGCCAAAGCTTCTATGACACCGGCAAGGGCTGGAACGAGCGTAAGAACGATATTGTAGGCAAAGCGAAGCTCAACACCGGCATCGCAGCCATTACCTGGAACAACGGCAAAGAGGTATGCATAGCCAGCTAGAAGAGCCCTTCTGGACTCCCTAGCGCTAACACCTTTTCCGACAGATCCGCGTGTACTTCATTGGTCCGGAAAACACCATAGTCGAAGTAAGTAATTCTCTTTTGCTTCCAGAAATTGCACAAAACAGCCCTGAGCTAACAGGCATCCCACCACAGAGAGGAAGCTCCGGCAACAACACCTGGTACTATGGTCCTCTAACCAAGGAAAACCATGAGGCCGCGCCCTACTCCAAGGTTGCCGCAGTCGGCTACCATGCCAAGTCTCCCGCCATCATGCGCATCTACTTCCAAGACCGCAGTAACAGAATCGTCGAGCTAGTGCAGCGTGGAGATGACTTTGCTTCCTGGGAGAAACACTCAGAATTCCCTGCCGCCTCTCCTGGCACCGGTCTGGCCGTTACGCCCTACCAGGGCCTAGACGCCAGCAGTGTTTATCTATACTACCAACAGGCTAGCTTAATGCCTACTCAGCTGCTTTTGGATGAGGCCAGCGCACACACCAAAGGTCAGTATTATGCGCAAGAAAACGTGGGGTAGAGAAGTATGCGTCATTAGGGTTCTTGATGGCATCTATAGGGTTTCTGGTGACGGATTAGGGTCCTTGTTTAGGAAGGGTTTACTAACCTCGTGTCGTGTCTACATCTAACAGGCGAACTTGCTATCAATGGCTACTACTCTCTCATTGCCTCGCTAGCTGCTGTGGCCTGGGACGGCGAAGAGACGCGCGTGGTGGCTGTTTCAGACGAGAACAAGCTAACCTTGACAAGCATTGTCCACGGCGAAGCACACGCGACCGAGCCGCTCTACCCCGTGGTGATTCCCGGGTCAGATGTCGCGGTGGTTCGGCTACGGTCAGCTCCGGCACACCAGCGGATCTTCTTCCAGCGCTATGGAAGCATTATTACGGCACTGGGCTCGGACGACAATGGCGAGACGTGGAAGATCCTGGAGGCGGGCATCCCGGTCGATGCGTCGTCGACATTTGCGGTGCATGGTGAGCAGATGAGCGAGTGGTGAGAAGCAGAGGCACGCTTAGCTGCCTTGCAAGAGAAATGGGTTGTGTTTTTTGATGTTATCTTTCTTTTTGTTTATGCTACTAGGAGGAACGAAAACAGCGGGTATATATACACAGGGTCAATAATTGGAATTAATAAACTACGGTGCCATAACACACGGACAGCCCAGATAGGAGAAGGGCTGAGGATTATCTATAGCAAGAACAAATAGCAATCAACAGGGGACACAGTTCAGGCCAGAATGACAGCCGCCGCGGCCACACCGGCGGCAATGGCACTCATGATACCGTTAGTAGTTCCAGCAGCTCCCGATTCAGGGCCGCTAGTCGACGATGCCGACGCAGAGGAAGTAGCCGAGCGCGAGGCGGTAGAACGCGTGGTAGTCGATGTCAGACTAGTTGAGAGCGTCGTGGTTCTCGAGGCCGTTGACGACGCAGTGCTAGTTGACGAGCGCGTTGTGGAGGAGGTGTTGGTGGTGAAAGAAAGCGATGTGGTAGTGACGGAGCCGGTGGTGGAGACGGTTAAGGTGTCCGAACCGGTAGTAGAAGCCAGAGCAGTAGAAGCGGCAGTGTCAGTAGCCATGGAAGTATCCACAGAAGTAGCCGTTGCAGTCAGAGAGCTAATGGCAGTAGCAGTGTCTACAGAAGTGTTAGTCTGCGTTTTGAAGAGGGAAAAGGAGAAGACGAAAAAACTTACCAATAGCGCTTCCGGAGGCGCTAATAACAGCAGTAGGAGTACCAGTAGCTTGAGATATCTCCGTCGCCGCGCTAGTAGCCACAATGCTGGCATCCGTTGGCAGGGCCGTCAAAAACTGGGTCGAGACGACAGCCGGTCCCGTGTACCCAGGGCAGCCAGGGGCCTGGTTAGCCGGTACACGGCCACCACCACAGTCCACGATGGAGCACACCTCAAGCGAGCCGGGCACATACCACACGACGCTGGCATACGGCGTGCCGTCAGCATCAATCATGGTAGTGGTGTAGCTAGAGCAGCCAACCAGATCAGTTTTGGCAAGGGTGGCGGCAGCAAAGGCCAGCAGAGCGGGAGCGGAGGAGCGCATGGTTGCTTGAGAAAAGCAAAAGGCTAGGGAGAGAGAGAGAGAAGAAGGAGAAGAAGGAGCGCAAGGCGTGGAACTGGCTGGTGGATTGTAGGTGTGCGGCGAAAGACAACAGCAACAAGAGCCAAAGCAACGCGGACCAGAGCTCGTTCAAATAGTCTCGCTGGGTAGAAGCAAACACAGCTTGGCCTCAGAGTCCTAGGCCTCTTGCAGCTCCGGAGATTAAGCTGAGACAACTAGCCTGTCGGCCGCAAGACAGCTTGCAGTATGTTGTTCTAGACAGCCTGTACAGACACAGGAGCCCAGCCAACAGCAGTCCTCAGGAGGCGCCATGGTTCCCAGTGCAACGCAGCCACCTGTTTGTGTGTTTCTGTGTTTTTGTGTGTTTGTGTTCACCTGTGTTTGTATGCTGTACTACCTAGTCTAATCTCTCTTACGCTGGCTTCCTTTGCTCGTGTTGCTCCTTTTGCTTTCTTGTGCCACACTAGAATGTCCGGCGACCCAACAGCAACCCTGTCTGTGCGTCAGCTCAAGTGTCTTCTTCCCTAGGGCCATCTTTAGTGTCACCATGATGTTCCCTGCTAGATCCTTTATGGCCCCTCGAAAACCCTGTTACGGCAGTCCAGGTTCCATGAAAAAAAACACAACATGTGAGACTGCTTGATGCAGGAGCTCAGGAGCTCTGAATGGAGTCTAGAAGTAAGCCTAGTAAGGCAACAAAAGAAACAATGCGCAGGCTCGACAACAGGGTCTGTCGAAGAAAAATTGATGCGCTACTTCTACAGCACAGGCTAGGCGGCTGTGGCTGGCTGCTCAGTCTCGTGGTCTCGGTGTAGGGTGTGTGGCTTGGAAGTACCTGCTTGGAGACCTGTACCTGGTTTGTACCTTGGTTCCAGGAGAGACTAATCGCGAGCACGAAAGAAAGTAAAACAGGGGACATGTAATCGACACTGTGGGTAAGGGAGCCGCAAGGGCTCAGCCAACCCTTGAACTGGCCTCATCAGGCACGTTGAGCCATGAATGCTCTGAAAAAATACGACGTTTGATAACTAAGCTCATGGGAAGGTTACACCGTGGTTCCGCGGCGTATGTTAGGGTTCTCGTGTGCACAGTCCTGATCTCTTGAAGAGCGACTTGAGGCCCATGTCAAGCTCCGTGCAAAACGGCCCCAGACGGGTTTGTCACTTTTCCCCGTGGTGGTGTCGTAGCCCATTGTAATTCCATTACGTTTCCTTAACGCACCGCCCCAGGCATTTCTAGCCGAGACACATCATTATCTGCTAACATTCCACTCCATGTTGCAAGCACGGAGTGGCCGCGATCGTGCACAGGCCAACGGTTGGTAGGCCAGTGATCCGAATTTGGAAGCTCGATATCACTAACTGCGTAGGGAAATTGAGTGACACGACCGGCGTTCAAATCAAGAGATGCGCATAACTGGAGTATACGAGTATACAAAGCGCAAAGCGGCGGCGCAAGATGGAAGCGAAGCTAGGAGGACGGAAAGGTTTAAATAGCGGGCAGACGTCCTCAAGGACCTGGCTTCTTGGGATGTGTTCTCTTCACTTCGCTCCACTTCTGCTTAAATCGCGCTCTTCACCCTTCTCTCCACATCCTACTTCTCGTTCTGCCTCTCAAGCTATGCGCTCTTTCGCTCTCCTCGCCTCTCTTCTCATGCCGCTCCTAGGCGTGCAGGCCGGCAAACTTGAAGACCATGGCTATCAAGTCTCTTACGACGAGGACTCCTCCTCCAGCGTAAACATCCAGTCCCCGCACTACCCCGGCTTCATGCTAAACTCAATATCCATCAGCAAAGAGGAATCTATGGCGGTAATCTACATTGCCGCGAATAGCCAAGAGCCCGACCATAGGGAAAAGCTTTCGCTAGCGGAAATCTTTGAAGAGGTCTGCTCTTTGCGCGGCATCTCGCCCAGTGATCTGGACCTGTTGATTTTTGACGATCTTGACTCTAGCACGCAGACAAAAATCGATTCATACCGCCAGGTCAGAGGAATAGATCGCAGGGAGGATATCGAGTTTACCCCCAGCACTGGCGGCTGGAGAGAGTTTGTCAATCTTCATTACTACAGCAAGGCTAAGTCGATGAATCCTAGCAGGAGTGTCAGCAAGATTGAGATCAAGGTGATGGAGGCTGAGGGGGTGTGGGATTGGGCCGATAGAGTCGGATCTTATGACGCCCTTTACTTTTTCTACTCGTGAGGCCGTAGGATTTTGGAGGCCTTGGGGGCTTTGTTTCTTCCGCTCGGAAATTTCTTCAAAGGACACTTAACCCCGAGACGGTGGCCCTTTAGGGCTGTTTCGTCTCCGGCCAGCGTGTGGCCTGGGCAAACCAGCGACGAGATTCTGACAGGCTGTCATTTAGCCGACGAACAATAAATTTGCATTACCTTCTACCAATTGTGGGGTTACATGTTCCATTTGTGCTTACACTGACCATGTCCCCTGATTATCGTCTATGCTCCCTCCCAAAGAACATTTGTGTGCCTGTCTCCTGATCATAGCCACCGAAATAGAAGGTGTTTGCCCAGGGGGAAAAAATGACAAAAAAAAAATGAACGGCAAGCAAAATAAACGCCATCGCTCTCACGTCTCCCCAACTGGGAATCGAACCCAGGTCACCTGCGTGACAAGCAGGTATGATCACCACTACACTATTGAGGACTCGCATACGGGAAGAGGCATTAACAGCGACTGACAGGGATGTTTGCTGTGTGTTAACCCTTGTTTCGGGCTATTTATGGAACATTGGCTAGGGTTATGCGGAAAATACGCTGAGGGACTCCACAAAGTGATACAATAACAACAGTACGAAAACACGAAAGTACGAAAATACGTGGCAAAATAATGTAATAATGCGATGACAATACGGAAAACTTTGACTCCTGTCTTTCTTGTGACGTTAAATATATTCAAGTTCAAGTTGTCTTTCTTGTCTTTCCTGTCCCTCCCTTTCTTGTTACCATGGCACTATAGCCGCGATAGCGCGGAAACGAGCAACAGCAGTTGCGCCCCGCTCGTCAAAATTCTCTAGTGTTACCTTCAGAGGGATGATTCTGTCCGGTCGCCATCTGGCGTTGTTTGATCTCTGTCATCCTCGTAGACGCTGGCAAATCCAGTTCAGTTCAAAACTTCAGCTCTAGGAACAGACAACAGTCCTGGTTAGCCCTTCATTATACATTCTACAACGAAGATGAGCAGCACGGCGGACAAGAACAGGTTGCACAAGGCGGCTGGCTCGTCCTCGGATTCAGGACAGTGCGATTAACACATTGACACGGCCAACAAGGACGTCATTTGGGAAATTACCAATGTTACTGAACTCATGGGGCTGGGGCAAAAAAGAGAAAATTTCCTTAACGGGGTAAGGGGAAGAAGCTGGGAGCCTGAGAAGAAGGCCAAGGCACCGCAAGAGGCCACGAGGAAAAGACCAAGGAACGCGCCCGCCAAGCGAGAGCGTAACCTTGCTGTCGCTATGGCCCGCAAGTTGATGGCCCTGGAAGGGAAACAGACGGAACTAAGGGGAGTGCAGACCTCCAGCCAGCCAAGAGAAAAAAGTCCTTCCAAACTATTGGCCAGTCATGTCTCCGTCAAGCTCAGAGCAATGCCTCTAAAATTGCAGCAAGGACGCTCCGCCTCAGGTGTCGCTGGAAATAAGGAAAAAGAGGCGACAAAGAGAGCCCGGGAACAGCTAAGCCCCCTGCCAAAAGACAGGATACGACCATCGCCAGGCAGTCATGCGCAGCAATCACCAAGCCGGCCAGCGGACTCGTGTCGCTGAGAGAAAGAACAGCTTCGAGACTCTCCGGCAGGGGAGGAAGCGCAAAAAGCCCAAGTCTTCGTCCAGGGACCTGTAGCCGACGAGGAAACGACCACCAGCTAGCCACGAGCTTGCAAAGTCTTTGGAGGCATGCCGAGAGAGGTCTCAAAGCAGGAGGTGAACCCATGCACACATGTGCGCATCACTGGACGGTTGGGCTTCTACGTCCTTAGTGAGGAGGTCCCTGTGCCCACGTAAGGACAGAATGAAGGGCCATCTAAAATACATGTGGCATAGCCCAAGGACTCGCCCCGAAGCACAGCCCAATACGGAAAGACATGGAAATGACAGAAACGCAATAGACCTGCCCGGGCCTGCGCCCTTTCTGTGTAGAAACAGCGAGAGGCATGCTCCAACAGATAGGAGCACGTAATACACCTGAGAGATGCACAAGGCCAGGCAACGGTCTGAAAGATCCTATGCAAACCGAGAAAGACAACACATGGACAGCACTAGGTGATCTTAATGCCTACCACGGGACATGGAACGCCAGCCCCATGGAAAATGGACATGGAAATATCTTGGAAAGCTGGCTGACGGCAGCTAATCTAGCCGCCCTTGACAAAAAAGATAAACATACACACAGAGCCATTGGGGTTGTTGACTTGGTCGTTGCGCCACAAATCACCGTGAGTAAATGGGTGGCCAGCATGAAAGTCATGCCAGCTAGCACCAGTGACCACGGGCTCCTGCAAGTCACAGTAGGGGCAAAGGCGTCCCGGGGAAGTCCCGAGATCAAATGGAGGCCGAGGCGGGTAAAATTGGATAGTTTTGTTGCAGAGTGCAAACAAGAAGTGAACATGCTGGACAAGATTTTAAAAAGCAATAACGGCGGGTTCGACAAGACAGAGCTCCTAGCCCCCGAATGAGAAAAACACGAACGGACCAGTCTGAAAACAGCGAGAAGAAGACTGAATATGAGAAACAGCACAAACGGCGGGAGATCGCTGAAGCTAAAAAAGACCTGATGGGCAAGCAAGATTGTAGCAGGCCAGAAAGAACCGAAGGGTGTCTTTTGCAGTCAAATGGGCAAACGCCAAGACGGACAGGTGCATCCCACTAACGCAGAAAAGAGCGGCACTTTCAAGGGCCCAGCCTAAAAGCAAATGGCTACCACTTACATGTGATGAAACGAAAGCAGGGAGGCCTTCCAACATGGCTCCAGCAAACAGATCGCATCTCTAACGAAGTCCATGGATGTGCGTGAGAACCGCTAAGCAATACGACGGTTAGATTATACAATCTTTGCTTAGAGAGCGGACATTACACAGGTAATTTCAAAAGGGCTGACCTTGCAGTGATTCCAAAACCAGGACGCCCACGCAACGAGCCATTATTGCATCGTCTCATATTGCTACTACTCATCCTAGGAAAGGGTCTCCAGAAGGCCTACAGAAGAAGCGGTCGAGAAAAGAGCCATTCCAAGGAACTACATCTTCGCAGTACCAAGGGGTGCAGTCACAGATTTACTCATTGAACTACGCGGGAAGATAGAAGATGCACAATGGCAGAAGAAGGATACCCCTAACATGACTTTCAGACTGCAAGGAGCACGTGATGCAGTCGACCCAGCGAGGATGAAGCAGAAGCTGACGAAAAGTCGATGGCCACCCGAGCTGTTTCGATGGGCCAGGGATTTCATGGAGGGAAGGACCGCCAGCCCGCCTGTGCTTGGAAGAAGACTAGACAATGACGCGAGTAGGGGGATCTCTCCCGCAAGGCCTATGCTTACCTCTGGGGTATGTAGACGATGAAGAACTGATAGTGACAAATCTTTGAAGAACAACTGCTAGAACATCGAAGCAATGATGAAGATGGCAAAAACATGGACGCTACGTAATGTATTAGGCCATAACCTACACATTGGGGGCAAGAGGAGGGTCGCTAATGATCCGTTCGTTACAGTGAAAGAACTAGACGCAATCAAGCCCACACCAACAGAGAAGTCAATGCAATGGTTGGGGCTTCACCTAGATGCCGGCCCCCTCTTCAACGCGCACATCGGAAAAGCTCTAACGAGCATCAACCAAGTGGCTAATGGCCTGAGATATCCGACTGGGCACTATGAGGGAGTAGATTCAACATGCATGCTAAACGCAGCCCGAGCACTCGCGCTAGGCAAGACACTTTTGGTGACAGGCGCATGGAGGGCTGACACACACAGGAGAAAGAGCACATTCTACGAGGACCATAGTGCATGCCCATTCGCAATGAGGCTATGCAAAGTCCTTCCTGCAAAAATGGAAATGCACAAGGCATCGAGGCCAAAAGCTACTGAGCCAAACACCACGGGTGTCCACGCGAGTACATCTAGTGCAACCAGGCAAAAGAGCGAGGGCACTGGTGTACGTGCAAGACTCTGCTCAGACCGTAGAGCCAGGGCTTTGTGGACAAGCTACTGGAAGACACGAAGGCGACAAGATATATGGCTAGTGTACTACTTCAGAGCCTTAAGCACCTTCAGCAGAGGTGGCAAAAACAGTCTGCTTTTACACACAGCACTTCTTGTGAGGAAACGGAAACAAACAAGGAGAGGAGAGTGAGAGCGGAGAAAAGCGAGTGGATGAGAGGGAATAAGCCTGTGGGGTAAGTGATGAGGAAAAAGAAGAGAGGTCAGATGCGGAAGAAGATGTCGAGGGGCTCTGGGCAAAGGTTGTGAGGCCTCTTAAAAGTTACAGGAGATCCTCGGAGTTAACGTTCATCCGCAACAGCTAGCTGTTGGAAGACGGCATCATCGAAGCTGCTTCCATCTAGAGCATGCCATCGTATTGCTATGGAAAACCAGCAGGCGGACATTAAATAATACAAGCAAAGAGAAGAAAGCCCCTCAACAAGCAGGCAATTTCAAGAGTGGCTCCTGTGCCTGTTTCATGTAGTTCTCCGTTTATAGCACCATCGCTTGTTTGTTTCTTTTCCTTCTCTTTCCTCTCTGGTGACTACACAATAGAAGCGGGATGACAGGTCAGCTTGAAGTTAAGCGGCATTCTTTTGTCAAAGCTCTATTATCAAGTCAGCATTGCAAAATACGGGTGCCAACACGCACTACAGCCCACAGTTAATGCGCGGTGAAGATAGATGGTGTTATAGACAAGGCAAAAGCTATCACTCCACCCCCAATCAGAGACATGGCTAAGCCCCTGCCTCAGCTACTAGAACCTGGAGGAAGAACTAGACAGGAAGGGGTGTTGAATCACACATCGGCCTGCTAGAACTGCAGAACGTAGTCTAGTTTTACTTGGGTCATCTACAAATCAGTTTCCTTGAAGAGCTACTTGGACCCCCGAAACCATTCCACATGTGGTAGATGGAAAAAGCCGCATCAAATCGCAGTCTCGATCACATTAAGCTTGCTCATAATGTTGTGAGGCTGCCAGTAAGATTTGTAAGAAAGTCCCTCGTAGGGACGGCAGAACTCTAAGAATACCTGACGAACGAATCAGGCTTTGAACATAGAGCTCATCGGACTGACAAACACATACCTGGATGACCTGTTTCAGGGGGGATCTTGGGTGTTTTGTTGCAAAGATCGAGTGAGCGTGGCAGCAGAGAACACCCAGCACGCTTCGAGATTGGCAATCTACCAAAACAACCAGACACTCAAGACACAATCGTAGCCCTGCAATTGGAATTGTACATGAGGTCTAACATGTACCAGAAACATGGCCTTACTAGCCTTAGTTCCCGTCAGCAGGATTTAGTCATGGTAGAACTAGCAGAGCAAGGGCAGCACATTTCCCGTGTGCACAACACCAACCTAGAGGACGAGTACCCACATGCGTATATGATGGCTAGAAATAAAAGGACGATACCTCGGATATTTAACCTTTGCCTACATAGCAAGAGCGAGTCAGAAGACAGCTCCTTAGCTTGTAGGCAAGATAGGAGCTGGTGCCAAGCCTGGGGATCTTTGCCTTCAGCAACCAACCTGGCGTCTTCATTGAACACTACAATGCAAGTGGTGAGATCTTACATAGTGCTACAGCGCCACGCCGAAAGCAAGACAGAAGAAAGACTTACAAGTTTCCAAGCCTAGCCATAATCTGTCAGGATATAACAAAAATATGGACCAGAAGGCTTTGAACCGGGATCTCTAGTCAGTAGAGTGTTCTAGGTACCAAGATATATCGCAGTCTCAGACGACAAAACAGTTGACTAGTTAGCCTTGGCCAGCTAGTTGCGGGGAAGGGCAAAAGTCCTCTAATACTAAATGATCATTTCTGGTGGCAGAGAGATGCCGGGAAGGACGGTGCATTCAGCGGTAATTTCAGGGACTAGATAGAAGGCAACAATTTAAAGGTTTAGTAGCCATGAACAGCCCGAAGCAATTCAGTGTGAATTAGACAAAAGGCTACGCCAAGACACATTAGCCAGAGTATTGTCAGCACAATCCAGACTCGGCGACTTTGGACGTTACCATGCACATCTCAGCCAAAACGACACCCAGATGCGCTGCCTGTCAAGAACTCCTGTTGCCCATGGAGACTCGCACGAGGCTGCCGATAAGCTTCGTGAGAAAGCACCTCGTAGAAGGCAGGCCTTGTCAACAGATGGAGACAATCCAAAACATCCTTCCTCTAGTTCTGTGTCGACTCGACATGTCCTCCATTTGGGTCGGTTGGGTTGATTTCCCTGCTGTATGTTTGCATCTTTCTTTCTCTGTACCCAGCGCAAAGCTGCAGGCTAGCTTGGGGCCTCACTCATTAGGCCCCAGTCAGCTTAGTCTTCTTTTGATATTGCTGATTTCAGTGAATGCTAAATTTACAAACACGTTGTCATGTCAAATAAACCCTCAAAATATTGACGACTCCCATAAATGAGGGTAAGCGAGAAATTAGATCATAGACGGCCCTAAATACTAACATGGTAAAAAGGATATCAGCTGGCTGCCGCCGTCGCCATATTGTGGTCTTTGCTTCGGCTTGATACTTGCAATGCATAAGAACTAACGTTCCAATTGTCCATTGCGGTTTTGCTTTCAAGGTTATGCTGTGGTCTGTGATACTCGTTAGGGTTATGGAATATATAACCCTAGCCGGTGCAACGCCGGCTACAGGCCCGTGCGGGGCTTTGTGTGAAGCGGCCCCACACGGCTTTGATGCCTTTCTCCATGATTGTAGGAGCTTCCTTTAATTTCATTGCGTATTCATCGTGCATAAGCTTGTGCATTTTCAGCAGCAAAGTAGCATCGTGCTAGCACTTCATCCCATATCGCATGCACGGAGTAGCCGCAAGTGTGCATAAGCCATCAGCTGGTAGGCCAGCGGTCCAAATCACAAAGCTGCACGTTTTCATTGATCGTGTAAGGGAATTCGGTGGTGCGGCTAGCGTGGAGAAGCGCAGATGTGTGGTGACGAAGTCCAGAGGGAGGAAATGTTTAAATAGCAGGTGGGAATCTCGAAGTCTTGAGCTTATGACATCTCTTCTCTTCACCCAACCTCAACTTCATTCCTTTCAACTCGCGCTTTTCACTCCTTCACACTCCTCGTCACCACATCCAACCTCTTGCATTCAGAAACCATGCGTTCTTTCTCCCTTCTTGCCTCTCTGCTCTTGCCCGCTCTGGGTGTCCAGGCTGGTGTACTTGAAGACCACGAATATCGGGTCTCTTACACCCTTGACAACGTCTACACTCCCATCAATGTCATGAGTACGCGCTGGCCTGGCAATTATGTGAACAAGATTGCCATTGACAAGGAGGGTGCTGTGGCCAAAATCTACATCGCCCGTAACCGCGAAGAGCCCGAAGGTGAAAAAAAGCTCACACTATCTCAGATCTTCAGCGCAGTATGCGGCTTGCGCGACACCTCGCCTGGCCAGATTAACCGGGTGGCTTTTGACAGTCTTGACCCTGACACACAGGCGGTAATCTCTGACTACCGCAAGGCGAATGACAAAACCGAAAATGACAGCTTCACGGTTACCCCTAGTGACGATAGTTGGGGTAAATTCACCGACCTTGGCTATTACACTGATGCCCAATCACTGGTCCCTAGCAAGGCTGTTAGCAAGATTAAGGTCACCGCGTACACGACTTCGGACCTTTGGGACTGGGCCGAGAGAAACGGCCATTACGACCTTCTTGAGTTCACCTACTCCTCGTAAAGTTCTTTCTAGGGGATTTGTTAGAGAAGAGGATGGCTATCAGTTGGACCTACTGGGTGCCTCGCAGAGTGTCTCGGAACGGGATCTCAAGTTGGTGCTAGAAAAAGCTGACCTCCAAGGGCCGAACGGAGCGTACCGGGATCGGAGTATTAGATAGGCTAGAAAGAGGATAAATATAGCAACATTAACAGCCATGGCCGCAATGCAATCTCAGCTCAAGGAGTCTATCATGTCGTTCTTAAGGGTTCACACACCCACCCTCCCTTTTCTCGTTGTTTCCCTGTGCTCTCCCCTCTCACCTGCTAACAGGCTCGCTCACATTTCGGCAGGTCGCTAGAAAGGGGACTCGCTCTCTGAAGTGCTGTGCCCGGAGCAGCGAACCTTTGCTACTGGGAGAGCCCTGAGTTCTCTACACTTGAGCTTAGATCCATTCAACGTCTATGGGGATCCGGTACAGTGTGCGGAGCCCAAGACTGCCATCACGAAGGAACCACCTTGGTAGGAACAATGCTTTTTTGCTCTTGTGGTGAGTTATATTCCTCATCCTTGTTCAGTCCCTTTGGACAAAGCTTTTCACGGGTTAGAGGCACCCTGTAATGAATTCACTACAACGCCACCATGTCCATCACGACAAGGATGGGCAGGCATGGATGCTCGCTTGCTATACATATCTAACATTATTCTCTCGCTTTTTTCGCTTACCAATGCAATTCCTGTCAGAATGGCCAGGGCTTAAAAAACAGATAGTAGCCACAACCGTTGGACTAGTGGACTTGAGGCCATTCATAGGCACCACAATCATTGTCCATCAACGCATCTATCAGTTCGACTAATGGACGGAGAAGCAGCTTGCTTTCCTTGTGATGGCAGCCCTGAGCATACTCGACTGGGTTTCCGGGGGCTCATAGAATTTTATGAGCGATCTTCATACCCTACTTCTGCAAACAATCATGGCAGATAAACATGTAGCCCCGGAAAAAGCCCATCTCCAAGTAGTGGCTCAAGTATTCAGGAGCCTCTCCCTCTTGAAGGGCGGGCTGTTGTGCCATCGATACTTGGGACATGATACCATGCCCCGTCCCATGTGGCATATAATCAGCAAACAGGAGGGTGATTCGAGGACGGGCTAGAGGACATGAACATCGGGCATAGCAAGTCCAGATCCCACTAGAATCCTCAGCGTCATTGACGCCAGTCCTACTGTTAATTCCAGCCCCTTTATCGACGCCGATTCCATCATTAATGCAGGGTCCTTCATCGATACCAATGCCATCACTGTGGAAATCGACGCCAGTGCCACCATCCCCAACATCTGTTCGGAAGCTTAAAAACCCTCACCATTAACGACAGGGGGCTGGTGACACCCTGGTCTATGACGCATGTGAGAGCATTACCAAGCACATCGTCAGTCCATAACATGGTGGTGATTTAAATGCCATGTAGGACCCTGTTGCTGCTGACCCTTCCTACCCCTTTGGCGCAACCACTACGACACATATCTTTCTACACTCAGAGGAATCACCGTGTACAATTCATACTATGTTGTATGCACGGGGAGCCGCGATAGAACTAGCACTTGGTGATCTGCATCGAAAAGCCGCACATTTTCTCCAGCTCTGCAGAAAGGTCCAGTGGCATGGCCGGAATATGTGACGACGAATGAGTATGCGCGAACCGTACTCCGTGAATATACGAAGCGCCCGGCACACGAGGTGATGGATGAAGTTCGGAATATGGGAAAGTTTGTAAAGATTGTAGATACCTTCAGGTTCTAGGCTCTCAATATCTCCGCTCTTCACTCTTCCCTTCTCATGCAAATTTTGAAGCACTCCCTCCTAGCCTCTGTTCCTGTGTCACTACCGGCTGTTTGGCCTGGCCTGCTTCAGAACCGAGGATATGAGGTTCTCGACGGCACTGACACCTTCACCAACATCAGGGTCGCGTCCCCATACTATCCTGGCGGCTTGCTTGGCTGGGCTGTTATCAACGCTGAGGATTCCACAGCTACAATCAGCATTGGCCAGAATAGCCGAGAGTCCGATTATGAAGGAAAGCTTGCACTACCGGAGGTTTTCCGCGCGCTCTGCCGCTTGCGCAAAACGTCACCGGAGGGGCCGGAAAGATCCATCTTGTGACAGCCTTGACTCCGATACGCAGACAAGAATCAATACGTTCCGCGAAATGAAAGACATTCCCCGCATAAGAGATCTCACGATCATCCCCAGCACTGAAAACTGGAACCTATTTGCCAGTCTTCCTTGCTACAGTGAAGCCGCATGACTGATCCCCAGTAAGCACATTGCGCATGTCGAAGTCAAGGTGGCTACAGCTCTGGCTAAATGGGGCCGGAAAAGATGAAGGGCAGACTGTCGTGAAGATTCTGCCCCATATCCGGAACAGCTTAGGTGAATATCTAGAATGGCGCTATGTGGTTGACGCTAAGTCCATCTCCATGTAGAACTCAGACCTCTAGATATCGCGCCAACTAACACGTCGCAACATTAGCCACAAGTTCTCGAATGATGACATAGACCAGCATTGTCTCGTTGTTTTAGGGAAGGTTGATTTCTAGGCTATACCCGCATCTGGGTCCTCTTCTTTGTGATCTTTGTGGCTTCAAAGCAACACATGAGCTTTCAAAGGGAAACGAATGCTGGCGGAAGTTGGCTTCTATGAAATGTTGGACTGTGTGGGTGAGATTGTGCGGGTAAGTCTCGGGTGATTTGATAACAAGCGGTGCTTATCAACTGATGTGAGGAACAAAGGATGAACGAAAGTTGCTTAGAATAGAGAATCTTAAAACTGGTCATGGATTCTTTTCATCTCAGCGCTCGTTCGGATTTTCACCATCCCTGGTGTCCTATTTTTATGCCAATCTCCTTTTTTTTCTCCGACAAGCTGAGTTCTTACAAATTCTATCCAGAATGCTCTCGAAGGTTATCTCCTTAGAATAGAATCTGTTGTGGCGAATCTACCCGGTAGAACATCGGGTAAGCCCACAACAAATAATCCTTTGTGGGCCTACTCGGCCAGAAATAGCAAACTTAGTCCTTCACTAATACAATGCAGCACTTAAAATCAAAAAGGAATCAGTTCACAGCAGAAACCAAGGCCAATTCCAACAAAGTGTGTGTCTTGTATCACGTGATGTGGCGCCACATCAAAACACAAATTCTTGTCAACGCCACACCTAGCCCTGATGCGTATTTAGATTTCATCTTCTCAGACCTCTTTCTTCACTACCATGGTGCTAGTCGACGTTCTACCCAACAGGGGATAGATTCTCCATAACAAGCCCATATCCATGCCCTCACAGCGCCCCCCCGCACGATCGAGCACTCTGAATAGTCTGTAACAGGTTAATGTGTTTCTAGGAAATATGGACATTAAAATAAGGCGCTCGAGTGCAGAGCCGTTATTCGCTCATGAGACCACACATCCTCTAGGCCAGGGCGCCCGCCTACCAGGCCATGCCTGATCCATTGCAGAGCGTGCTCTACACAGTTTCTGAAAGCACACAACCTGCTTGGTTCAAATACACCATGTAGGGCAGGCATGTCTTCTCTTCACTCAGAACAAATCAGACGATGCTTAGCTCCGGACATCGAGTAGTAGTAAATATAAAAAACAAGGTTAAAAATACAGCCCCCATCCAGTCGCTCACCACCCCCCCCCAAGTCTTTGCATTAACTATATCCGATATTCCGAGCTCTAGTTGTTGTATCTTCCCGAACTTTTCTTGATCAAAGTGCAGAGCAGCAAACCCCATCTCTACCCCATCTCTACCCCCTCTCATGGCACAGATCTTGTTGCTTATTATATCCCAAACGCCAAGAGATCTCATGGTCCAGGGAATATCAACAGCGGTGTTGACAGGCAAGGCCAAGTGCATGATTTGAGAGTTCTTGTGCCGGGGCCCTATGTTCGGTGGAAAAGAAGAGCTCGCTAAGGGGCAGGTTTGGCATGTCTACAAATGCAACAACACCGCCAGAAGAACGCATGAACAACATGTGTACGAAAGGAGGGAGAGCGTAATTATCGCGACGGTCGTGGCGCGGATCAGGTCTTGTGCCGTTTTCGGTTCCTTTTTAGGGGACTTGGGGGCGTTAGTTTTCCGGGCGTTGCTTAACTCCGCACTGCAAATTACACCGCAACTTAGCTCTGCTAGCGGTTAGTGCTGCAAAATAGGGGGGCCTATAGCTACAGCCAAGCCTGTAGTAGTGGTAAAAACCCCCTGTCCACCCTGGACCTGGCGGCAAGCCTATCGAGGGCCCTACAAGCTTAGAGTTTAGTGCTTGAGTCTAATGCGCCAACACGAGACCTTGCCCCTTTCTCTCCATGCGCTTTTGGTGCATTGCAGCGGGATGGGGGGACTGTTTCAAGGAAAGTCAGACAATAGTGTTCTCGCACAGCTCTTAGATGATAATAGAGCCCCTTCTCTGTCTCCTTCGGGTCGATTTCAGGCCGGGTGGCTCGGTTGGCGGAGCACGGACAAAGCATGTATAAGAAGGCAGGAGAACGAATGTGAAGAGCAGAGCAAGCTTCTGGTCTGGCTCTTGTTCTACACCTTCTCGTCCGTCTCTCGTCTTATTAGTCCTTAATTGTCTTCTATTATCTATCTTTCCCAAACCCCTCTGGCTTTACTGTGCATTCCGTTCTTGAGCCTTCACATTTGTTTCCTCACCTGTTCAGCTACACATATACGCATTTGTTTACTTCATACACCTCCCTGCCCGTAAAGGACATCATACCAACGACACAAGTCCACGACAAATCAGCTAGCAATCAACCATACCGACCGCCATGCGCTTCTCTGTCTTCACTTCCGTCTTCCTCGCTGTCACTGGCGCCAATGCCGGTGTTCTCATGCCGGGGTCAATCACTGTGGTTGAGCCTTCCCAATGCCCTTCCAACATGCACGAGCTCAGCACTCAGTCCGATACATGCTGCATGTACAGCCACACCTGGGTAAGCAAGCCACATAGACAACACATACAACGCATTCGTTGTCCCTGTTCTCATGCAACTCCCGTGACTAATCATGCAATAACGTGTAGTCTCAGTGCTGCATCAAGGACGAGTCGTCCTCGGATCTATTCCCCAGCTGTTCCAAGTTCGTGGCCGAGTGGAACAGCGATTTGCGAAAGAGAGGCCATGGCACCGACGAGGCCACGGATTGACAAAATACTGATGCATAGTGTATTCCTATGAGTGATGGTGTATCGGCCGGCATACACTGCTAGCCATGTTTCTAGGGAAATGGGGCCATCAACGCTGGGACCTTCTATCCCTGAATGAGCACACGACCGCCATCGTTTCTTTTCTTTTTACTTTGTCCTATAAGCTTTTCCTTTTTTTTTTTTTTTTTCATTTTGCATGCGGGAGCGATCGGGAGTTAAAAGACACTAAGAAGAGAAACAAAGACGAGATATTCACTTGTATATGTATAAACATCCAACTCATAAATCAGCCACATACAGTCCTCTTCAAGCTGTTGCTTGTTTATTTCTTCACGCCCGCACGGCGACGAACGCCCGCTTCTGACTTTTCCAGTGACACTTGCGATGCGTTGGCGTAAGAGTCGATAATGATGCTCGTGTCAATATTCTCCTCGAACACGTTGACCTCGGTTTCGGCAAACTTGCGGGCCGGGATGTTCTGGCGGAAGAGCACATCAAGCTCACCAAATGTACGGCCCATAGGTTCGGGCACGCGGAAGTATGTGTAGATGATGCAGAGGAAGCAAACCCCAGCCTAAGCGTGATGTTAGCATGGTGGATAGATGGAACACTCGGACAATATCTGCTTACCCAGAAGAAACCAGCAAAGTTGCTCCAGTTCCATGCGCCAGGGTTAATCATGTACGGGGTCAGCACACTGCATACAATGCCAACCAGAATGCTATCACGTAGAAATACGTTAGTATCAAATATCACACACCAACTCTGGTTGCATCAGCCATCACTCACTATAACACACGGCCCAGCACCACCGTCTTGATCTGCAAACGACGCGTCGAAATCTCCGACACCAACGAATAGCACACCGTGCCTACCGTAAGTTGGTACATCATAGCCCAGCACAGCATAATGCTGCCAGTAGCCAAAGACGCCTCCTTTTTGTGTGTCTCCGGCGCCAGACCCAGAAAGCCCAACACCAATAGCATCAGACAAAGACCACATAGACCGTACAGATACAGCGACCTACGGCCAATGCCCAGGCTCATCATGAACCACGCGCCAAAGACGCCAATCATGTTGATTCCGTACTGGCCTAGAGCAAAGGCATACGACAGGTTCTCCGACAGGCCGGCTTGCTTGAGGAAATACGTCGAGTAGTTTGAGAAAGAGTTGCCCGAGAGGTTTTGAATAGCCCAAACCATGCAAACAATCTCGGTGCGGCGCAGATCCGTACCCTTGAAGCAGTCCCAGTACGTAGCGCCTTGTGTGGTTTGTGACTCAAGCGCCTGCGTGTGCACCATCATGGCAACAGTCTCGTCGGCGTCAAACTCGGTGTCATCAGTCTTGGTAGTCAAGCGCTCCAGCGAGTGCTTGGCCTCTTCCAACCGGCCCTTGCGCACCAGCCACCACGGACTCTCAGGAGCGAACCAGATGCCAATCATCAGGGGAACCGGCCACATCCACTGCAGCGCGTACGGGATGCGATATGACCACTCATCGTCGCGCTTGAGCATGCTCATCAGCACACCAATCCCAATTTCCTGGCCCAGACCCCAGCAGAAGTTGACGTAAGTAGTCAAGTAGCCACGCATAGCTACAGGACACACCTCACTAGCATAAGTGATGGTCAGGGTCTGGAACACACCCCACGGAATACCACACAGAATCTCGGCCACCAGCAGCATCTCAACGTTTTGTGCGGTGAAGAAGATTGATGTGAAGGCACAGATCAGCGCCAGGCACGTAATAACGGTGTAGCGGTACCCAAAGCGCTCCGATGCCCAACCGTTTATCAACAGGCCAATCAGCTCGCCGACATTAGCCCCGTTGCTTAGTCCAGCCTGCCAGGACGCAGGCACCTCCCACGTGCCGTCAGGCAATTGCTGGCCGTACTTGCGGTTGAACTGGTCAAAGGCGTAGAAGTTGTTGATGAGGCAGATGTCATAGCCTTCCATGACAATGCACGTGGAAATAAGCATGCTCCAAAGGATAGCCTTAGGGTACATCTTGAGACCTTGCTTCAAAGTCATGCTGTGCTCCTTTTCCGTCGCCTGGCGAGCTGAATCGAGGAACTGGGCTAGGGCTTTTTTGCCGCCACCATTTCCACCGCCACTGCCACCAGCACCAACCGCGCTGGCATGGGATATATTTCGGATTTCGATATCGGCCGAGGACTTGCTGGTCTTGTGGTCCAAATGCTCTAACTCGACGTTGACCGAGTCGGCCACAGCGGCCATCGTGAGGGTTTGCGACATGATGACGAGAAGGGAAAGACTAAGACAGGGATCGGGTGCCGGAGACCGGATCGGAGAGCCGCAAAAAAGACAATAACCAAGAAATCACAGAAAAAAATAGAAACGTACAAAGGTGAAGAATACCGCAATAAACAAAGTAATAGAGGAAGCCCGAAGAATAGTTGGAAAGACAAAATATAGAAAAGACAGAAATCAAAAATGAAGCCCTGAAAATAAAGACTCAGAAATAGGACGGATATGACCCCACGGTAAAATGGATCCACTTCCTTCCCCATACTATCCAATCCAGCACCAAAGCCGGACAAGATAACGATAGTCGAAGCCATCCCAGAAGAGGCAAGACCCCAATGAGGTTTATTCTCCTGAGCTATTACCACAATCGCCTTAGGCAGCTGGCCCGTAACCGGCCGTCATCGGTGAGGCCAGTCTTGTCACACGCAGACACACCAGCTCTAAATTCCCTTTCAGGGTCACGAGCGATCCTCGCCAGAACGTCCCGTTGTTCTTTGTTTCTCGCTCGCTCTTGTTTTCTGACGTTTTTCTCCCGCCAATCCAACACTAACGTGCATATGCACATGCATATGTCATCTGCTTTAAGCGTGTAAACAGAGAAGTGTGTTGTGTAGAGCGGCTGCAGGGACCAGGGCACAAGGCCGCCCCAAAAACTTCTAGCCTGAACCAGGTGAATAAATGCACTCTCTATTTTTCCCTGGATCAAGCGCGCCCCACTTCCTTCTCATTCGTCGATTTTAGGCTAAATTAGAAGAAGCCCCCTGGGCCTGCTTAGCTCTTTTTTGTGGCAAGGGTTGTTGTGACCCTAATTCCGCAGAGGCCAGCAGCCCCCACTTAAAACAAGCTTTATTGTCTCATTTCCCGCCACAAGGAGGGGAGACAAAAGCAAGAGAAGGACACAAGGAGGTACCTGTACTTGCAATGCTGCCTTCATTAGGAGTTGTACCTGTGTGTACCTTGTGGTAGCTCACCCACCATTTTCATCCTGCATGTTCCCCACTTTTCCCTGTAGCTCGACTCAATGGACGCCCATTCAATCACGAGTTCGCCTCCTTTCTAAACTGTTTCGATGAGATTGGCGGCAGCCGGCTTGTCCACTGTCTTTCTTCCTCTTTTACTCCTTGTC
The DNA here is from genome assembly GCA_038407015.1 of Ceratocystis ficicola. Lineage (NCBI taxonomy): Eukaryota > Fungi > Ascomycota > Sordariomycetes > Microascales > Ceratocystidaceae > Ceratocystis > Ceratocystis ficicola. The sequence continues at coordinate 50,742 of JAZBQP010000142.1, forward strand.
TTCTCTGTCGCATGCCGCCTTTTATTTTTTACAAAGACTTGTTTGCGTTTTCTAAGAAATTCAAGACTATCACGCACCACTTTCTTATCAGCTTTGGTACCTTTTCTATCAGGTCCTCTTTTTTTTTTTTTTTTCTCTTTTCTTTCTTATTTTCTGCCGCCTAAAACACGTGAACAAAGAACTTTGGCCCTTTACTTTTCTCTTTGTACGGCTGCCCACTTTCTTGTTGTCCTTGCCTTTCACCTTCACCGCCTTCACTGTTGGCCCTGGTTATGCCCAAGCAAACAAGTGTAAAAGCTTTGAGCTAAAAAAAAAAGCACAGGAAAGAGGAAAGGAAAGAGGAAAGGAAAGAGGAAAGTGCACAGCAAACAAGAAGGCCGAGCTTTTTCTTAGTTCCCCATCAATCATGGATTCTCTTCAGTCTCAGTCCCAGCTTTCTCAGCCTTCTCAGCCGTCGCTGTCTCACTCTCAGCCTCCCCAGTCTTCTCAGCCTCGCCATCCTTCCCAATCCGTTCATTCGCGAGGCTCTAAACCATCACCGTCGGCGGCGTCATCACAACAGCAGGAAAAACTGCAACAGCCACAAAAACAGCCACATTCATCGCTCGAGACTCCCCACAGCCAGCAGCAGCAACAACCGAAACAGTCGCTTCAGTCTCAGCCTCTCAATCAGCCACACCTGCAGCCACAGCCACATCAACACTTGCAGCAGTCGCCATCGCCTTCGCCGTCCTTGTCGCATCCGCATTCTCATAGCCAATCGCTGTCGGGATCCTACACGCGATCTTCACTTGCGCAATCTACTACTGCCGCCGCTCCGAAATCGGCTCCGAGTCAGTATCAATCACAGCCGCCGCCGCCAGCGCTGTCTCACTCTCATTCCAACCGGTCTCCAAACAGCACCGACCAGCCTGCACGTTCTGCGTCTTCGAACTTCTACTCGACTTCGACCGGCGTCCGGTCCTATGCACCTGACCAGCCCGCTTTGCCGCCTGCCCCGCCTTTGAATTCTGCCCACGCACGTCATCATAGCTCTTCATCACTCCCAGCCAGGTCTTCAGTCTTGCCACTAAGTCGCAACATGCCGCCTCCCCCACCATCCAGTTACCTGGTTGGTCGCGACTTGCCGGCTCTTGGGCAGCGTACAATCCCCGCTGGAAGTTCTATGTCTATTTCTGCTATGCTTGGCGGTGCGTCAGCTGCTGGTCGCGATTCAAAGCAGTCTGCATCGTCCGGACACTTGCCTCCTGCACACTATGGCTCAGCGCCAGGCCCTTCTTCTCAAAGCTCTGCCTATCCATCTAGTGTTCACGCGTCGCCTATTATGCAGCACCGTTCTGGGCCGCCCGCTCAGCAGCAGTCGCAGCAATCGCAACAGCAACAGTCAGAATACCATCCGCAGTATCGCCGCCCCCATACTCCCGACCAGTCGCGTTCATATGACGCCAACCGCAGTACCCACGCATCACCGCGTTCTGCAGCATACACCCCTGATGTTAAGCGGTATAGCAACGGCACTTCTCAGAGCTATCACCAACGCGGAATTCCACCAGCGGCCGACAGCCGCGACCCTGGGCGCATGAGCATGCCACAGCTACCAACACAGGCCCCTCTGTTGCCGCCTTCCCGGCCCAGTAGTCAGCCTAAGGCGTTTCCTATATCGAGACCCGGAGATGAGCCGAGGCGGGCGCCCGAAGAAGCGTATGGAAATCGCCACGAGGAAATGGGCGCATCTGGACGTCCTCCGATAACCCCGGACTATAGCTCTGAAAGAGCGCCACAAATGAAGCCTGGCGCGGGGGCCTATGATGATCGCTACCGCTATGACCGAGATAGGTCTCAGCCAGAGCATAACCCTAGGAACCGTGCCCCTGTTGCGCGTGAACGCACGCTTTCTACTAGCGATGGCCGGCCCCCTGCTCATGGGGGCCCTTCCTCTCATATGGGTCATCCCTCGCATGTCGGATCCTCCCATAGTGTTACGCCCCAGGGAGGCTCTGGACCTGGGCCAGAGTATGCTGAGTATGGCTCTGCCCGGAATATCTCTCCATCTCACTATGTTCGTGGCCCGGAGGCTGGTCATTGGCAACAGCGCCCGCACTACGACTCATCGCGACCCTCGTATGATCAGCCTGGCGCCCGGCGTAGTCTTGAGTACCCATCTGCCATGGGCTCGCAGTTTGGCCATCCACAAGGGCATCCACAACAGCAGCCTCAGGGTGCGCCTCAGTCGTATCAGCAGTCCCCTCACTCTGATCGCTTCCAGCATCACGCGCATGCGCAGCCAAATGACCAAAGCCCGCAAGGCTCATCCATGCATGCCAATTTTGACCGGTCTCCGGAACGACCACATGCAAATGCTGTGCATCCTCCTCAGAGCCACCTTTCAACGGGATCTCAGCAACAACCCCACACTGAACTAGGATGTCATACTCGCCCTACTGAAGACGGCCCTCCCCCACCGCCACCAGCCGTATCTAATGCCGCTGGCCCCGGCAATCCTACACATAATAATGACGGCCAGCCCATGAGAGTTACGTCGGCCTCATTTGACTCGTCTAGCCGGCACAAATCCTCGGGCAAGATCCTTACGGCCCCTCCTCTTCAGCGGAGCAATAGCTTGCTTGCTATACAAGAGGCCAATCGGAACAAAGGTCGCTCCTCACCATTGCCACAGGCTGTACAAGGTGCTCAGCCACAAGCATCAGGGCCCACCGGAGAGCCAGTTATAAAATCGGAGTTTGGCAGAATGTTTTCAGGAATTGGCATGTCGCTGAATGTCGGATTGTTAAGCCCGGCTCCTGTTGTCCCAACACCGACTTCGCTTGGGTCTGGCGGACCTGAATCACAGCATCTAACCGAGTCCGAGACTAAGACTAAGGGCCGGAAGAAGAAACTTCGTGATGAGACGTCAACCGAGGAAGATCCAGCGGCAAAGCTCCTCTCAGGCACAAAAGCCATCCCGGGCGCCAAGGCAAAACGCCTCAAGACGCACGCGCACACACATACACACGCACACGCGCACACACATGCACATTCACATCCACACCACCATCACCAGTATGTTACCTTTAGGATTGTCTAGGCTAATCCTTGTGTAATGCGACACCCTTGCTAACATTTCTCTCTATAGCCACCACCATCACCACCATCATCATGGATCCGATGGCGCCTCGCTTGGTCCTCGTAAAGACGACGCTAATTCTCCTATTGATGGCCATCATCTAGCAGCCCCGCACCATCGCCATGTGGTCTCGAGGTCTGATGGGTCGGATCAAAACCGGGTCTTGGGACTAGTAACTGCTGCTTCTACTACTGATGTCAGCCAGCTCGCCCCGTCGCCAGTTGTCGTTATCCCCCCACAGAAGAAAATGACGGTTACCTCACAGCTTGTGCTTGATTCTGTTGCCCACAAGTCCCGGCACTTTCTTGGGGATGTCGTCTACGACCCTATCATCACGGCTGAGCGGCTTGTACCCATTCATTCGTCCGATCGCGGATACAAGACAACCCCTAGGCCATTACCTCTGCATCTGATAAAGGACAAGGAGAACTGTACACTTACCGTCAAAATCCCCAAGGTTCATCTCCATCCCACGGCTCGGGAAGAAATTACAGCCCGACGTGCTGTCTGGGGCACAGATGTGTATACAGACGACAGCGATATAATAGCTGCTTGTATCCATGCTGGCTGGATTCGCGGCGAGTGGCCCGAGGACGTTGACACAGACCTACTCGACCTGCATCGCGGCATTGGCTACGATGAAAAGCTTGAGTCATCTAACGCTAATACATCTTCGAGTAAGCCTACTGACAAAGACGCTTTTGAAAATGATCGCCAAGCTAGCCACGCCGCCATGCATCTTACTGCTCCACCAGCCACGGGCCCCGTACCCATCCGGCCCGGCTGTGATCTCCAGGTCACGCTCCTGGTGCTGCCTAAGCTACGGCGGTATGCCAGCTCAACACGCTTCGGCATCCAGTCACGCGAATTTGGGCGCAACCATGACGGCCTAAGCTTCATGATCACTGGTATGCGCTGGGTTGTAAATGGCGCGGCGCCGCAGAGCCGCCTGCGTGGGAAGGCCCGCAGAGAGCGCATGAGACAGGCCCTTGCAGCAGTACGCTTCCCCCAGCCGCCCGGACAGGGTCAGATCCAGAGCGCTGGCGTGGAAAGTGCGAAGCAGGCTGTGGCCGCTAGTGTAGCAAGACAAGCGCCTGGCGAATCGATGGATGGCGTGCAGCGGACCGGGAACTTGACGGCCATCACGGCGTAATGTGACATGTTAGTTTTCTAGATAGGCATGGCGTATGGACGATGGAGTGTTGGGGTGTTGAGGCCGTGGGCCCAAAGCAGGACCTTAGGGACCCAGGGATCTAAGGGGGAAGGGGGGCGGGTTGACTTTGGTTTTCAGTCGTGTACAAAATCACGAGGGCCTGGCGTAAAAGTGGGCGGGTTGAGCAAGTCTTTTGTTATTCATCTTTGTATTTTTTTTTAGGGAGATGTACTTTTGAGCCATGGGTTAGACAGCTGCGGATCCGTGTGTTGAGCCGTCTGCGATCTGTTCTCGATGTAGTCAACGTATTAATCTTTGTGATTTGTACCCCGGAGTCTGATGTCTATGTGTGTTTGTCTCAACTCTGAGATAATTGGCGCGTGCATCCCCAAGACCGTGCTAGTTCATGTTGGCCAACTGCCTAGTAAATCCCCCGTCTTACCTTCCCATACCTTCTAAAAGTCTGTTGCCCGGCCATTGAAACTCCAGTCGCTCTTGCTACCCCATCGCAGCGGCTCATTTTTGGGACCGCCGACCTCGCCAGTGGCCGGGTTCCTATCGCCATCAAACTCGGGCTTGGCACCACGGAAGAGGCCGCCTTCCTCAAGATCAGGCGAAGGCGCAGCGGTTGAGGAAGAGATGGCCGAAGAAGGAGAAGAAGCCGAAGCGGTGGTCGACGACGCCACACCCGCTCCCCCCGTCGCCTCTGCTAGGGCTTCTGCGGCTGAGACCGAGTTTGGATTTGTCAGTGCGCTGGCTGCAAGCCGCTGTAGCCTCTCAAACTCGGCTTGTTCGGCTGCCGGGAGACGCGGAGGCCCGGGAGAAGGACGGAGCGAGGAGGCGGACCGGGTGAAGGTGAAAGTGGGGGCGGGAAGGCGCAGATTACGGCACAAGGGAGGGAGAGTTTGACGAAGACGGAACATGGCGTGTGTGTGCATGATGGAGAGCAGAAAGCTAGGTAAGTGCAGGTATAGATATATATGAGTGATGGGTGTGTTTTGTATGGGTGGTTGAACTTGCGACTAGTGAAGATCAACAGCGGAGGGATTAAGTAGGAAATTATGGATGTATTAGCAGCTGGTGTCACCTGTCAGTGCAGCTGGCGGCACCAGCGAACGGTAAAATAGCCTATTAACCTTAGTCTACTATTTTATATCTTTAAAGATCTCCCATCATGACTTGTTCATGCTCCGGATTCTCCTCCATGTCCCCGCTAACATCTAGGTATGTCTCTTGTCCATCCTGCATGCCCATTCGCCAGTAGCTATTTCTCATGCTTAGCATATCATGTTCATGCATGGCAGTGTCATTGAAGCACTGTGGCTTGAAATGGTCCTCGAGCGTGCCGAATGGGAACATGGCAATGAAGCATTCCTCATTATATTTGCAGCCGTAGCAGCGCTTCCACTCGGCCCAGTCAAGCTTTTTAACTAGGGCTTGGATGATTGGCTGAGCCTTGGGCACGGCTGGGATCAACACGTGGTTGGACGGCGGCTTCTCGTCCTCGGGCCGACCACCGGGTGGCCTTTGGTCGAGATGGGCCGCCGTCTTTGGGGCTGCAGTGAGCAGTATGGAGCGGACATCGAACATGGCAGTGCATATTTCACGGGTAACATTGGTCAGTGCGACGTAAATAAGATCATCTGCCGTTGTGAACTTGGGAATAAGCGGAACCACGGGGTAGAAGAAGCTATCGACACAGCGATCAACGGCTTTCTCTTCGGGGCCAGACTTGCTCAACTCGTTTTTAGCTTTCCCCTTCTTCTCATCATCCTGTAGCGGTGTGTTGAAATACGGCGCCGCCGTCTCCATGACTTGCGTGACAAACAGCTGTGGGTCCGCATCTGCTGCTGCCAATGCCTCGAGTCGTCTGCTGAATCGCCCAGTCACCATGTCTACCACGCCCTGCCAATCAACGCTAGCAGCCGGTGGCCAGTCTTGAGACATGGCTTGAACAACATCAGCACGGATGGCTGCACGTATCTCAGGCGAGGCTTGCTCAAAACGTGGCAAGCTGGCGAATGCGGGATCGAGACTGCTGGTGTTGAATGGATACCACCAGCCAGCGACAGCGCCAGACCAGGAAAGCCGCGCACGCTGGGCCCCAATGCCGTCGTAGCGACGGGCCACAGCACGCACCCATTGGAAGGCACTTACGGGGCCGGACCACGGCTCGGTGTCTGGGTAGGGCTGGCGCGTGGCACTGAGCTGCTCAAGCCCAGAAGAAAAATTACAGTGAATAACCTCGAAGCCGGCCTCCATGCGGATAATCCCGTCGACCCCTAAGGGACTGAAGAGGTCGCAAATTTGAGTAGCTCGCTCAAACTCACTGCTGTAGCCTGGTTTGATGGGCTTAGTGGCTAGGATAAAATCCTGCTGGTCGAGGGGCCCAAATATAGCCTTAGCTGCTGCCATACCGTCAAGGTAAAGCAACTTGAGTGGTCTCGTAGTCCGGTAGGTATGCAGATAACCGCGGTGGCCGGTATTTTTATCGGGCCGACGGCCATCTTTAGGGGCGCCTGAACGAGGGGGTTTTATAGGACCCACGCCCGGTCCCGCAGGTGGCTTCTTGCCAGGCTTAGTGCCAGGTGGCGGGATTCTCGGCTTCCAGTCGCCCTTGAAGCTGCGCGCAAAGTTTTGGGCATGCTCAATCTCAAAGGCTAGCCACTCGAGGCTGTCTGGCACCTCAGCTGAGATGCCGCCGTGGTATAGTAGCGTACCCTCTGGGACTTGTGCCGGCACAAAGGCCATACCATTATGGTGGACGCTTGAGTCCCACTGGCGCATGCCGGCCAGAACTGTGTTAAAAATGCCAAAGGCATTGGCTTCGGCGTGCGAGTGAGATGCGAGGTTGGTGGTGGCCGCGTGGTCACGTGACGGAGATAGGCTGGAGCCCCGAACAAGACCGCCAACGAGGTTAAGCGACGCGAGAAGACGCATTGCAAGAGATGTGGGTGTAGAAATGCTCAAAGCGCGGTCCAAGGGTTGTCTCCGCTAGACAGAAGTGTGTGAGAACGTAAGATCGAGGGAATTGTTGGGGTGACGTGACGGTTGGATGTTGTAGGGAGATTGCAAAAGGCTTTAGGGGTCAAGAGGAAAGAGGGGGAAAGGAAACACATGTACATACACACACTGGGTGTTACAGCATTAAGATTATAGGTGTGCGTCACACGAAGGAGAAAGCTGACGACGACTTTTCTGGTGTTTGATAAGAAAAAACCATTTGGCAAAAAATTAGCAGGTTATCATGACAATGCAAAAAAGATCTGATAACAAAAATTGGCTACATTTCTAAAGGATGAGACATACAGCTACTAGGCAGGCAGTTGCTGAATTGGTAGACAGGAGAACGCAGGCAGTTGTAGAATTTTAGCAGCAGTATTGTGCAGGCTTGTGCAAGTTCTAGATTGCACGGCTTTTTTTAACAACTTCGCTAGGCAATTACTGTGTGCCGTGCATGCGTGTTCTATGAACAAAGGATAAACAATAAGCTCGTAGAAAACGGGAAACAAAAACATGCGCAAAACAAACGGACGCCAAAACCCCAAGACCAAGAACCAAGAAAAACAACCCCTAATTCTAGCCAGCCAGCCAGATTGTTGAAAATGACGGCCGGAATGTCGCCAAGTACATCATGTGTCTATGGCAATTTACACACCCAAAGCTCCGTGGCCCATGATGCTGCTTACGCCTTCAGCATTTCTCTGAGCACAGAAATCTGTTCTAGCACAGTAGCTTTGCTAGTACCACCCTTGGCACTGCGGGCCTCCGCGCTCTTCTCGTAGTTGAATACAGCGGCAATATCCTTTTCGAAGCGCGCATCTACCTGCGACACCTGCTCGTACGTCAGCTCGTTCATAGGCGTGCCGGTGTTCTCGGACAGCGCGACTAGACGACCTGAGATGTGGTGGGTCTCGCGGAACGGCACACCCTTGCGAACCAGATAGTCGGCGACATCGGTCGCCAGCATAAATGGATCAAGTGATGCGGCCATCTTAGTTGGTTGCACGGTTAGCGTGGCGAGCACACCGTTGGCAATCTGGATACTGTCGCTGACAGTCTTGATGTGGTCTAGCATAGGCTCGACAGACTCCTGCAGGTCCTTGTTGTAGGTGCTAGGAAGTCCCTTGAGTGTAGTCATAAGACCAACGCACTGGCCCATGGCACGACCGCTCTTGCCTCTAAGCAGCTCTAGACTGTCGGGGTTCTTCTTCTGGGGCATCAGAGACGAACCAGTTGAGTAGGCATCGGCAAGGCGGACAAAGTTGAACTCGCCAGTGGAGTAGACGATCAGATCCTCGGCCCAGCGGGAGATGTGCAGCATCAGCATTGAGCCCCACTGCATGGTCTCGGCCACAAAGTCACGGTCGGCTACAGCGCCCATGGAGTTCCAAAGCAGGCTGTCAAAGCCAAGCTCCTTGCACATCATGTCACGGTCAATGCCAAAGGGGTTGCCAGCCAGAGCACCGCAGCCTAGGGGACTCCGGTTGACACGGCGGATGACCTCGCGAAGGCGCTCCAGATCGCTGGCGAAGGAGAAGCCATAGGACAGCATCCAATGGCTCCAGCGGATGGGCTGGGCACGCTGCAGGTGGGTGTAGCCAGGCATAACGTAGTCGACCTCCTTCTCGGCACGGGCAGCAGTAACGTTGAGGAAGTCGATAAGGTGCTTCTCAATCTTGACCAGCTCATCACGCAGCCATAGGCGCATGTCGGTAGCAATCTGCTCGTTGCGCGAACGGCCCGTGTGCAGCTTACCAGCAACATCTTTGCCAATTATTTCACCTAGCCTGCGCTCGTTGGCGGTGTGGATGTCCTCATCAACACCGGGCACGATCTTGAAGACGCCATCCTCCCACTCCTTCTTGACAGCCTGAAGACCAGCCTCAAGCTTGGTGAATTCTTCTTGGGTGATGATGCCGTTCTTGGCATTGGCGCGGGCAAAGGCAATGCTGCCGAGAATATCTTGCTTGTAGAGGACGCGGTCAAAGTAGATGCTTTCGTTGTAAGCCACCATGAGAGGGTCGAGGCCGCCTATAGAACAAAAAAGGGTAATGTTAGCTTGATGGCGATGCTATAATTCAGAGCAAATTGTTGCCGACGGCAAGTTGAAGGAGGGGGAGGG
>JAZBQP010000143.1:0-60094 GCA_038407015.1 Ceratocystis ficicola
AGGGCGGTCCTGGAAGACGACATCATTCAGGGCTCAACTTGTCTGGGACGCCGTCGTATTGACAGCATTCGCTAGTTAGAGTAGACGTTAAATACAACAACAACAACAACAACAACAACAACAACAAAAGGCCCGGGATGACGACATCATCCCCGGCTGGTCTTGCCCAGAATATGCCGTCGTATTATTGGGTAGAATCAATCAGGTAGACGTTAAATAGAACAAACAAACAAACAATTGCTCCGGGTGGCCCTGGAGGTAAAACCAGCGTACTCCGCCGGGGCCAAAACCCCGTGCCGATAGCCGTTGGCCTTCTGGAGTAGATAGTATTCATGTTTGTGGCCGCAGGCCAAAAAGACCGGGTAGCCAATCATGGAACACCCTGCGGGGACGCTCTCGGGCAATGCCGAGTTGAAGAACCTTCTGGTGTTTACACTGAGCCCACGATGGTCAAGAGAGGCTCCCGAAGCTCATGCACACCCGCAACCGTTGACCGCCCAAGAATAGCCCCGGATGACGACATCATCCCTGGCTGGCCTTGCTCGGAATGTGCCGTCGTATGATTGGGTAAAATCAGTCATGTGAACGTTGAATAGCACAAACAAACAAAAATCTAAGTTGATGGCCTAGCCAGCTCCATGTAGGGAAAAAAAGAAAGGACATACAACACTGGGGATTCCCACGTGGTCACCCACCGTAGTACTAGTCCAGCGCTTTGTAGGTTAACTAAGGGAGAGCGGACGGGATCCCGTGCTTTCTACAAGCTATGGTCGTATGTTGGGAGATTTTGGGGATGTCGGGATTGATAGAGAATACTCTCACCTCGCAAGAATGAGCAAAAAGTACGGACATACAACACCGAGGATTCGCATGTGGTCACCCACCATACTACTGGTTCGGCGCTCTGTGGCTTGACTAAGGGGGAGCAGACGGGACCCCGTATTTTCCACAGGCTATGGTCGTATGTTCGGGGTTTTGTGCGTTTATCGGACATTATATGTTTATTTGCCTGCACCCTCACCGATTTTTTGCCCCCTTTCACGTACACTTGACCGCGATCATCGACTCCTCTCGCCGGTACACATACTTCAACTCGGGACACCATCTTCACAACTCGATAATGAGACTGACTTTTCACGGAAGGTTCAGTCAGTCCAATCTTTTCTTGTGTTTTTCCTTTGTTTTTTTTTGGTGGGGGGAGTAAGGTGGTTGGATTGGGGGACGTGTTGAGGAGGCTCTACGTGGGGGCATAAAGAGTCCGTCCTCCTTCTTTTCAACAACCGCCGTATTAATAAACTGCGGTAACCGACATTCAGAAAAGAGGACAAAGCCCGCGTACTCTGCCGAGGTCAACCCCTCGTGCCGATAGCCGTTGGCCTCTTAAACTGCTTGGTATATGGTTAGAGCTGTAGGTAGACAGTCGTTAAAGGATGCCCTTAGGATCTGACGCCCCCCCTTCTTTTGGGTTTTCTGGAAGGGCGACGTCTACGACACTGTTAGGCGCTTCCATTCTTTTCCCTTTCTTTGATTCAGCCATGAGTTTTGACAATGAGTTAAAGAGCGTTGAAGCCGTTCCATCCCATCCCACTTGGAAGACGGTCTCGTCGTCAATTCGCCCCCTCCTCACGACATCTTTCGCGATTGCCAATTCCTCGTTGGCACAATGCCACTTCAACTCAAAGAGACCACCCCCACCAGAATCACATGTCAAGAGCTTGTGCAGTCAATGCGCTCTCTTCTTCCTTTGTGTTGTTTTCTTGTGCTCTTTTGTCCACCGCTAGACTGGTGACTTGGGCAGGTCACTCGAAAGGGCTCTGTCCCCACCTCATTCACATTTCACAAGACAGGTGCTGCTAGAAAGGTGTAAGAATAGATCGTAGGTCCTCGGATTCTCGCACAGTCTAATTTTTCTCGTCATTGGAGGTTTATTTTAGCCTGCACTTGAATCCATGGTCTTGTTTGTGTAGAGATTTGGCCACTAAGCTGGATGAAAGCAGGCTTCCGGGAGAACTCAGGCTGAATCCCGGATAAACTGATAGAGCATCGCTCTCATCAGGAAGGCCAGTAAACAAGGTAAAGGGGTACCGAAACTTAGGAGCGGAGGAAAAGATAGAAGGTTACGGAAAACTCAATGGAATCACTGGACCTATAATCTCACAGTTTGTGATATTAATGGCTCTAGGATACCTTGAAGGGGTTTCAGAGGAAACGGAAGAATGTTTGCGGGGAAGTTGGAGGCTGGCCCCATGCTACTTGTACCAAGTACCCCGCATCTGCTGAGGCTCATCCTTAAACCCTGAATTTAGACACGGGAACAAAGGGATCAAATCCCGCGCACATAATTATTGAGCGCTGTAAAGTGTCAGCAAGTAGCGCAATTATTCTTGAGCAAGTTGTTCTCGTTTCCAATTTACCATAAGGAAAAGAACGAAAAACAAAAGAAACTCGCCACATTCTAAGCACAAACACCTACGTGATCAGGATGCCTCAGAACAAAAACTCCTCCACTTCTTCCGGCTCAGGATCTGGCTATGCCTCATCTCAATCTCGGAGCAACAACTCGTAAGTGATCGCCTGCTATCGTCTTATTTCCTACCCGTTCGCTCGCTTTTTTGAAGCCCTTGACTGAACAAATTTCATCAATTAGCAGCAGCCAGTCAACCTCCTCGATGGTCAAAGAGGGCTGGGGCAGCATGAACAACTTCATGTCCTCACACGGCATCAAACATACTGCTGATGGCTACGCCGAGGCCAACAACCTGGCCAAGGCCTACAAGAATGCTCGGTAGATTTCAGGGCAATGTGGTGTTAGGGGCAGATCATAATCGCGGGCTACAACTCGCAAGTATCGGTGTGATCCCGCCATTAGCTGCTGGCTGTGTTGCTGTCTATTGATATTTCTCCTAGCCATTATACATATAAGTCAGAATTCAACATTCATAGCAGCCCTTCATCAGTTTGTCGTATGTGCCTTTAAATACAACATTGCCATGACCCCAAATGCTCCTGCCGCCATCAGTGCCACGAACACCCACCACATCACCCGGACTAGCATTGTGCGCTGGCGCAGCGAGAAGCTCTGGACTTCGCCCGTCGTCATCTAGCCGACAAGGCCGTCCAAATTGCCCCCGACTGCAGCCACGCCCATCATAAAACCTGGGCCCGGGAGCAGGAAAATACAAGCCATTATAACACGGTACAGGAGAGCTACGCGGGCTCGTGCGTGAGTATAGATGAATGGGTTCTCGGGTACATAACTTGGAGACGAATTGAGACCAACATCAGTTAGAGGCTGGGAGCCAAATACTTGATCGCGGCTAGTCTGTGAGTTGAAGTTGCGTCGCGGGCGTGAGCCCTGAAAAGGAATTTGGACAGTTGGCAACTGGTCTGCTACTTAAGCAGTTAAATAGTCAGTGAGGTTTCACCGCGTCGCAACAAGTAATCAAACTCACCTTCCAGCTTTGGCTGCTGGTGGTACTGATGCATGCTGTTCCTATTAATCAATGATCGGCTCGCTTTGTCTCGCACACTCAATAGCCAGTCTACCACCCTAGCATTACGTCCTGTCGAACTAACTCTCTTTAGCCGATCCTGCGCACCTATCTCCTCTCCTCCTAGATCAACTGGCGAAAACGGCTCCAATCCCAGACTTGCCGATGCATAATCCATCGGTGACATCATGGGTGAGCGGCCAGCCTGCATTCCTGGTACAAGAAACCCGTTGGTGCCAGGAATATCAATCGGATCTGGGCGGCGACTGCGCTGCAGATGCAGATTGTTGCCTAGGAATGCACTAGGTGGTGATGAGGGCAGGATGGCGGAACTGCTCTCTTCGTACTTTGTAATAGGCACGCGTATTACTACAGTGCCGGAGCTGACATTTCCAGATGTCAGGCTTTCATCAGCATTGACGGATACTGGCTGATGCTGCACGAGTGGTGGTAGCAATGGAGAAGATTGCGCTGCAGATGATGAGCGGTTGTGCTGCTGGCGCAATTTTGAACCTGGTTGTTCGGTGTTGGCTTGCCGGAGGTATTCATTTTTGATGATGCATAGATCATCGGGAACAAGGCTTGGGTGCGTGAGCTTGTGCCTCTCGCGCTCAAAAGGATATAGACTAGATGGAATGCCCATATCAGGCTTAATCATGCGAATAGTATTTGATTGCACATGATTCTGGGAATTAGGGGTTGTCAGCTCACGCTGGTTGTACAGCCGCTTGTGCAGCATGCCTGGAGACACCAAGTGCAGGTTGGCCTGGACTGAAGCTAACCGAGCACGGAGCTCACTATCGTCAGGGATTTTTGGCACTGGCGGGACAGAGCCAGCAGCAATAGTAGCCGCCAGGCTGGAATTCAGGTCACGATTACTTGTAGCATCACCACTCGAGCTATTAGCTAGCATTGTCCCAGTCATAGGGGTATAAGTGCTACCGCGGCTGTCACTTCCAGTCGTGATACTAGGAGCGAGGCAGTGGGGACGTACAGGCAAGATGGGCCGCAGGCTTTGGTGTTGGCCAGCTTGTAGTAGCCACGTAGAACGCAAGGCAGGGTCAGGCACTGAATCAGGCTCTGTGATCCAATCGCTCTCCGCGACAATGGTGTGTGGGCGGGTGGTAGTGGCGCCATCATAAGACAGGCGAGTCCCGCCAGTCATGAAAGAAAACTCAGCAGGGTCGAAGTTGAGAGAACTTCGCTTGTTATGGAGTTTTCTCTGCGCGCATGGGGACGACGATTGCTAGACCCATGTTAAAAAGAATAGCTAAGTGAGAGGGCTGGTTTAACCCAACTTACGCCGTATATTGAGGAAGATCCTGGTGGTATAGGAGCGCTCGGGCGCTCAGGCAGGCTATCCTCGTTGACAGGACTTGACGGATGGGCAGCTTCGGAGGCTGGAGGAGTCCTAACGGGTGTTGTTAGTACTGCTGCATGGTGCTGGTAGATCATAACTCACGATTGGCTCATCTTTGATTCCTTGACCGTCCGTGTTGCCTCCAAAACGTTGATCAGCTGGCCGAGAGACTCCTGCTTCTCGATGATGTTTCCCCAGCCCATGATTGAAGTGCCAACGGATGGAAAGAAAAAGATTATGTGCGGGAGTGCATCATCGAAGTTCGTCTTTCTGTTTACAATTTTTTGGCATTGTCCTAGCGACGACTTCACCTGTATGCTGGTTGCCTGGCTGCATGCAACCATCTACATATCGAAGTGGAGATGGTTATTTGTAGTAGTTTAGATGCATGCAGAGTACATGCCAAATGTACACTCTCGTCAGATCTTGTATACGTAGATACATCATGATACAAACAAGCCACCCCTTGCTCTCTGCTTGCTCACCAGTCGTTATCATTGCTAGTGGAAAGCGGGTTACACTGCACATGCTTGCCTTGGTGTACTAAGTTTGTTTCCCAACATGCTCAATCATTGGGGTGGTACACCGTGCTACTTTCCTCGCCACACACCGTGAAAATATGAAGAAAAAATGCCCCACCTGCCTTATGCTCTTAGACAGGCTCTAGACCGTTGAGTCTAAGTGGGTCTTCTGGCTTCCTCTTTGTTCTCTCCTCAGGGCCCCACTCGGACGACAAAGAACTGCTCCTCCCTTTCCTCAAGGCTAGTGCTCTAAGTAAATCAGCTGTCTTCCTTATCCTTAAATTATCGGAGCCGACGTTAGCCTGCCCATGGCGCATGTATCCCTCTGGGAAAAAAAAAAAAGCGACAAAAGGACAATTTACACAACGTGCATGCTTTCATGCATGTAGATGTGATCAGCAGGCTTTTTCTAAACAAAGCAAAAAAGGTCAAGACCACAGTGAGGGGTCGGGGGATATCGACAGCCAAGCAGGGCACAAACAGAAGATCCAGACCATTCCAGCCCGCTCTAGGCTCTTATTCCTGTTTTCAAGTCAGACTTACATACACAAAAAATCTAGGGGAAAAGGCCGAAAAAAAAAGGCAAATAAAGGGACCTGCTGTGTGTCCATAATCGCTGTTGCAAATTTTTGCAAGAGAACTAGCTAGCTAGCTTGTTAAGCTCATTAAGTACAAGATGCCTCAGACAGCATTATCAGCGTATTAATGACTTGACAATACCACTACAAGAACCCGACTGCAACTGCATGCATGTAGCTGCGCATTAGATGTATGTTGTACATATGTACATAAGTCTCGTGGGGCTTGATGGCGGCGGCCATGGCCAAGTAAGAGCAAGGGAGAGGGGGAGCAGGCGGCTTCTTTTAACCAATTAGGTCAGGCTTGGGTCGGAGGCTGCCATTGCTATTTTAGATCATCTCCACCTTATACGGCAAACAAACAATCAGTTGCTTCATTGTAACTTCAGTTCCTTCCTCCTTTGCTCCTTCAGGGTTTTTAGCTGGCAGCTTCCTCTTTTCCCTTCTCCGATTTCTCTTCTCTATCCTTTCTCCATCTCTGTATTTTCTCCGCTTGCAAGGCTGAGCTTTCACCTGAGCTTTCATCTTGCACCCCCTCACCTGCGGTCATCTCATTCTCCGATAAGAATTCCTACCCAATCAACATTGAACACCTTCTGGATCTTTGTGGGTGGCGAAAGCGTCCAACTTGTCCCGCGCCCTCGCCATGACCCTCGGTCTTGTCGACTTGCCATGTGAGCTCAAGCTATTGGTTCTGACTTGTGAGTAAGCCCGTTGCCATCCTACCAACTACTTCAATCGCCTTTTCTCAAACTAAAAACACCTGCTGACGCTCGCCTGGTCAGATCTCGATAGTCGCACCATCACCCGGTTAATGACCGTGAACAAGGACTTCCGCAAACTATGTCTTGATACCAACACTTGGCGTCTGCGTGCTTTTGAGGACTCAACCTTTCTCTCCAATGCACTCCGCAGAGTTGGTGTGGCCCCCTGTGCCACGCCCCGCGCTCAGCTCTTGAACAATTGGGACTATACGGACCCCCAGGAGCCTGTGTCCTGGTATCGCGAATATGTCGAGCGCTACGGGCCTGTGCAGATAAACTGGTTCCAACAGCCCCAGATTAGCGAGTCGGGAATCTCCGACACCATCGAGAGCCGCGGTCTTGCGCTGTACACTCCAGGTAAATTTGGCTGGGACTCGCCTTCCGACGACCTTCTCGCAGTATCACCCCTAGATGACGGCACTGTTTGCATATGGGATGTGGCTGGCAGAGCCCAAAGAAAACGAGGCAGCATCGTGGCCATCAGCAAGACCCCTGTGCTCCACACCTACCCTGGTGGTAACTTTGCCAGTCGCTCACAACGGATCGATTCATCCGTCACTGAATCTGTGGCCATTGACCACGCTTCGAATCGGGCTTTTTTTGCAGTACAAAGCCGTAAGTATCTCCAGGCTCGGCCTATTCACATTTCCTCTCCTACGCCTAATTTATTCACCATGCTTATCATGCCTACTTCCTTCAGGATTGGTCGAGGTGGACCTCACCCGACTTGAATCCATCAGCTACCAAACCTTCGAATGGTCCATCATGGCCCTATCTAAATGTTCCCCAGGCTTGCCGCTTACTGTCGGCACGTCTCTTGGCATCTTCCTCCACGACTTCCGTGACAACCGACGGCGTCACTTGATTTCCCCTGATGTCTCCGATCGAGTTGACAATTTCAATGTCTTTAGTGGCCTCTTCAGCCACAATCCCCTCCCACCCTACGCCTCTCTCTCTCAACCGACACCACTGAGCATCCTTCATCTCCCCACTTGTGACGACTCTACCGTTTCTCATGACATATACGTTGCTGGTCGCTTCCCTAGCATCTTGCACTACGATCGACGGACATTCCCTTCTATTGTCGACTCCATTCACTCCGGTGCTAGTCTTTCTTGCTTAGCATGGACCCCGCATGTTTTCAGCACCTCCAATCACGGGCCCTCCCGGCGCCAGGGTCTCCTCCCTACTGACGTTATATCCACAACTCAAACAGCAAATGGCCGCACCTTGATAGCTGGTGGCGAATACAACACCAAAGGCTCGCTCGAGCTTTACAGTCTCAGCCGCAACCCAGACCATCCTGGTCGGTGCGCACGACCAACGCCCGAAAACTCGCTCGTAAACCGGCAAACTTCAGCATCGTCCAAAATCCTGTCAATCACTACACATGGAGGACGCATAGTAGTTTCAGACGCATCAGGTTTTATCCGCTGGTTCGAGCGTGATGGGTTTTCAGAGGTACGACGCCATCACATCGGACCATCAGAATGTCTAGACACATCACCAGGATCTTTGTATGCTGGGATGCCAGCCACCGGCGAGATGGCACGCAAAATATTATCAACACAATCCGTTTCCCGCTGGCATCAGATCGATAGTAACGAAGAACGTCCCGAAAATGTCATCGACACCTATGACGATGGTCTAGTTTTTTGGACTGGAGATAAACTCGGCATGCTGCGTTTTTCACGCAAGCCAGTAGTATGGTCAGAAGACTTTGAGGCAGCGGTAGATGTATCACCAGAGGAGCGCGGCGAGCGAGCATATAGACAACGCATGAGAGAGGTATTCGATACAGACAATATGCTTCGGAATTTAACATCGTCGACAGGTTTGTAGCTGATGTCACAAATCGCGGAATGAATTATAGCTTGTATATATATATATCAAATTCATAGACTATCATCACCATGACATCGAGATAGGATAAAACTCCTTGAGTCTTCTTTTATGTATTCATGGGCTGTTATCACCACACATTTGCCAGTTTTCATTGGGGATTTTTTCTGACTTGCCCCTTCATCTCTTCCTCTACTTGGTATCGCCGTGACAACCGTAAATCTCATCCCCAAGTAATCTTCGTAGCCCAAACAAGACAACTAAACAAGAGAATTCAGCGCCAATTGCAAGTTTATCATCATTGCATTCAAACCACATTCTGCCAATTAGTCCGCAATTTCCTTCACCGCTATGCATCATAGCTCCATGCTAGCATCTACACTTAGAACAGAGAAACCCTACTCTTCCTGCTCAGGCACATAGATGCCATCCCGACACAAGACCGCAACCTTTTTGAAGAACCTACGCCACTCAAGCGGATCACCCTTGATCTTGATGAAATTCACATCCAGCAACTCAGTACCGTTGTCATACTGCAGCCGCGAGAGCTGGATCTGACCGTGAAGACTCTGACGACGCCCATCAACCGTACGCACTTTAATGACAGCTGTGCATTCAGCATCTGGGTTAGGATTGACTCGCACAGGTGGCACTATGATGTTTATCTGGTGCAGCGCGCTAGTCAGCATGGCTATCAAATGGTCAGGCGGTACGTGGGAGAAAAAGCGTGCCAGTGATTCAGCAGGCACAATATCCCGAAAACGTCGAGCTGCCTGTGTCAAACTAATAGGCAGCTCAGTCTGCTGCGAGAACTGACTCATCAGGGGCTCATCGGCTAGGCTGGTTCGTGAGAAGACAGTTGCTCGGCCAAATGATTGTGCGCCGCCAGCACCTCCCAGCCCGCTGCGTCCACTTGTCTCATGGCGCGAAAGTGGCTGCGTTGAAGAAATGGCACCACCGCCCATGGAGCGTATGACAGGGCGCTCCCAGTCAAAGTCCAAATCAAGTCCGACACCACCATGGCCGAGATCAGTAGGTTGCGAAGACGATATGCGCATGCCTTCAGCCTGTGATGCTGATACAGGCGGAATCTGCGACAAATCGATCCGCAGATTTGCCAGTAACTGAGTGGCAAGGTGCAATGGGTCGGCTACGGTGCCGTCAGCCGTAAGCAGTGGGTTTCGACGTGTGGTCCATGGGTGGTTGCGGATTTTGTTCATGTTGAAGCGGTCTTTTGGGTCAACACAGATCATGCCACGCAGCAAAGATGTAGCATCAGCTGGGACGCGTTCCCAGAGCGGATCGCTACTCCGGCCACCTTTGCTCTTATACTCCTGAAACTCCCAACTAGAGGAGCTTGGCTCGTCCCATGGCGTGTTACCGATGAGCAACACGAACAATATTACACCACACGACCAAATATCAGCCACTTCGGGGTCGTAAGATGCAGCAGGGACGCGCCTCCCGTTAACTACTTGCGAGGAAGGTCGGCATTTGAGAATCTCAGGAGCAATGTAGGGTGGTGAGCCACACAGAGAGGTACTCTTCTTTCGCTGGTTTTCGAACATATACATAGTAGCCATGCCAAAATCGGCTATTTTAAGAGTGCCGTCTTCACTCATCAATATGTTCTCAGGCTTCAAGTCCCGATGAGCAATTCCCTTACTATGGATGAAGCTGACTCCGGCAATTAATTCTCGGAAGTAAATTTGGGCAATGTCGGGATTGACGCCAATATCGGCCTCAATCTTGTCGAACAAGTCGCCGCCTGACGCGAATTCCATGGCTATCCAGCGCCAGGTGACATCTTCGCCGCTAGCAAACCACTCAATCACATTGGGGTGAGCGCCAATGTAGTTGTGCAAGTTAGACTCCTGACGCAGTTGCCGGTCGGAGATTTGGCCGCGACTGCGGGCATACTCTTTGTGAATCATTTTGACGGCAAATACAGGTGTTGGCGAGTCCAACGGAATAGCCTTTTTGATCCTAGCATCGCAGTCAGTGTGTGGTCAACTCTCCAGAGAGGCAGCGGGTCTAGGTAAGGCTTACGATGCATACGCACCTCGGCCGATGGTCTTGGAGACAAACCGAAACGGAAGATCCGTCGGCATCGGCGCTAGTTGGCTATGCTGCATGACCGATAAAGGTAGAAGTAACGTAGGAATAAGTATACACAAGCCGGGTTACGAGAAGGATACACAACGAAGCGGATGTGTGTCTTTTTTTGGACCTTGTACGATGATCGCGTTCATAAACAATACTGACAGATGCAAACTATTGGATGGCCGTGCTTCTTCTTGTTGGTCTTGTTCAAAGTGCACAATCATGAGCTAAGTCAGTATAGAGTCAGTGCAAGGCTTAAAAAGCAGCAAAAACTAAGAAAGAATGTGACCCACACATGTCCCAGTCAAGCAACACTCACTATAGACTTTAGTTGGCGTTAGGTAGCCCCTTTTTATTTCTCCCTTGGCTTGCCTCTGATATCGCAGGTGGAATTTGCTCTTCTTTGACCTGCTTTGCTTGTGCCAGCGCCGAAGCGAGTATATTCTGACTCTCCCTCTTCACGTTCCAATCGTTTGTTGTGTCCCCTAATGGTTCTGTCGATGATGATGCCTGTCGCTAAAAGGGAATTGTTAAACCCTAGTCTCTGATCAACTGTCTCTGGGTTAGGGTTGTGTGGCAATAGGGCGTTGCTATGGTAAACCATAGCGTGGTCCAATGAACCCAAAACAACATCGTCACCGCCCGTTACAAGCTTCCTCCGTCTTCAGTTCCTGAAGCTTCTATTTTATCTCTTAGCTAGATCCATACAGTTACTTATAAACCAAGGTAAACTCCCTGCCATCTCCTGTTCAAACTCTTGGTTTTAACCGCTGTTTGCTTTTTTCTGAGCTTAATTCCACTATGCAAAGCTAACCCCTCCACACTGTTGCCCAGGGCGCCACATTCCTTTGATTCTGTTGATTCCTGTCCGTCGCCGTTACACCTCCAGTTGCGTTTTCCCGACTAGCTTCAGACTTGGCGGTTTCTTCGTCTTTTTCTCCTCCGTTCTCGATATATCAACACGACATCTTTAGCCATGGCCGCCCCCACCGCTAATGCCAGCGTTACTAAGCGGTATTGCTCGACCCCCTCCCTCTGCTCCGCAGTCTCAACGCCGTTTTCTAACCACTCTTCCGCCCACCGCCAGCCTCCAGACCGAACTCATGCAGATGATGTCTGCCCCAGCGCCAGGCGTCTCAGCCTTTCCCACTGGCGAAGGCAGCCTCATGCAATGGAACGCCACCATTGAAGGCCCTGATGAGACCCCCTACGCCGGCCTCGTGCTACGTCTCAGCATGACTTTCCCGCAGAATTATCCCTACGCGCCGCCTAACGTACTCTTCAAGACCCCCATCTACCACCCAAATTTCGACTTCTCAGGCCGCATCTGCCTCGACATCCTAAAAGACAAGTGGACCGCCGCATACAACATTCAAACTGTGCTCCTCAGCCTGCAAAGTCTCCTGGGTGAACCCAACAAGTACGTCTTCTGATAGTCAACCACCTATTTACTTTTACTGCCTGCTAACCAACATTTGCAGTGCTTCTCCACTCAACGGCGAAGCTGCCGAGCTGTGGGACAAGGACATGGAAGAGTTCAAGCGCAAAGTGCTTTCCCGCCACCGCGACATCGAGGAAGAGTAAAGAGATTGAGTTCCATTTGCATTAATCTCACATCCAACCCTTTTTCTATCGTGGATACAGCTAAACCCCAAGTACTTGAAATCCAAGGCCCTTGAAAATGCGGCCCAAAACTTCCAGAGGACCCACCATTCAAAAATTGTCTAGACAGTCCCACTATTTTGTCATTGTTTCGTGTAACTTGAACACCCCCAGGCAAATTTTATCCAAAGCATGAACCCTTACAAACCTCACATGCATCAACGACAAACCTCGATCTAGACATCAATGGTATGTACCTTTTTTTTGCTCTTCAAAAGGAATAAGTTTCAATATATTGATTTCAGCGACATGATTCTGCCAACAAAAAAATTATTGAGCGCCGTAATTCGTAGCAATGATGCTCAAGAACATGTGACGGAATCAATTTAGTGATATGTGACAGAGCGGTTATTTCTTCAGAATGAGCCTTGTGCAGCAGTTGAATCCATTCCTATTGCAGCACCGAAGTTTGTTTCATCTGCTCCTCAACATGAAATGACTAGAGAGAAAGCCCTGAGCTTGCCTTATTTTCATCACGTCCTACCTCATCTACAAGCTACGTCTCTTGCTTCTCCTCACACTGACGGCATGGCGGGGGACAAGTGCCCATAAGCTCAAAGCTTCCTCAAACAAAACATCACAATTCTTTCTTTGCCAAATATGTCTGAGAGCTAAGGAACCCAGGCTGATCTGGACCCAACATTCGTATGCTTTCATGCTTTGTTGTTCCTACCCCTCCTCCGTTTTCCCCATAAAACGCCTAGATTATTTTGTGCCCTTTCTCTTATAGTTTGATCATCATGTGTTCGTGAAGGAAAAAATAAGAGCGAAAGCAGCAAAAAGAATAACAAATAGCAAAAAAAAAAAGAGATTGAGATGTTAATTTTTTATTTTTTCATTTCATAAAAAATTTTGTTTTTGTTATCGAAGAGAAGAAACAGCAAAGTTTACTCCTCGACAACGGTGGTCTGCAGACCCTTGACCTTCTCAACGTTGACGGCCTGGACGTAAGAGTACAGCTTCTCGGCGGCGTTCTCCTCGTCGTTTCTGCGTCTAGAGATGCGGACACGCAGTCTGAAGGGAATGCCCTTGATACCAGACTCCCACACCTTCTTGTTCAGCTGGGGGTCCAGGCGGACGTCAGAAGTGCCCTATTTACACAAAAAGCATGTTAGTCAAACATGACTCCGATCCAGTAAAACGACAAGCACAGGACAAGACGAGTGATTCGAGTCGGATCAAATAAAGCTAAGCGCTGAGTCGAGGTGTAGGCAGGCTTAACTGCTTCGGATAGGATCGAAAATCTTTGTGTTGATTCTCATAAAACGTCATCACTTCGTCGGTGGCAAGCCCCAATATTCACTCTTTCTTGTAAAAGTCGTAAGTCGTATTTGTTTCGGGTGTCCACAGCAATCGATGAGTGTGTTAAATCGTTGGCATGGTTGGCACATATAATTGCGCTCGAAAAATCGTAGTCCTGGCTTTTGTCCATGAGGTTTCAACGTACCATGGCGTTCTGGGCAAACTTCCGGATCTCCTTAACGGCCTTGGGGGCGCGGTTACGGAAAGTGGTGCCGTGCATCTGTTTGGCACATCGAGTTTTCAAGTCAGCATAACTGCCAATCATTTTGTTTTCCGACGGTAATGTTCCCTCTCGTGTGTCGTTTTCTCCATCTCTTTCCTTCTTTAGTTTCGGGGTAGTTGCGGGGACGTGATACTAGGGCGCATGTTTCGGAAACGGACCTTCTTGTGCAGGTGAATGGTGTAGTCGCGAGTGACGACGTCCGCAATGGCGGAACGACCCTTCTTCTGGATGGGAGCCATTGTATCTAGTGTTAAGTTTGACGTTAGATTTCTTGTGGAAGAGACAAGAGAAGCCGGACAAGACAAAAATAACTCTGCGATAACAAAGTCGACAGAGAAAAAAAAACTTGTAGAAATTGACGTATGAAGAGGGGGCAATTCGGCTTACACGAGGGGTATGGTATGATCTGGGGAGTTGAGATCAAAACTGAGAATTCGCTACGTCTAGAGTGAGTGGAACTTGGTGAGAATCTCGCAGCAAGCGGCTTCGATAGTGTGCGTCCGAAAATCGATGTCACGTGAGTGCCATAGGGTTTTTTGTGGGCATACTTTCTAAAAGTCAAGTTTGTGTGGACCTTTGGCAATTTGCAACTTTAAAGTGGGTATTGGTTATGCCACAAATATGGGGCAAAGGCTGCAAGTGGCTGCGGATGTGGCGTGCGATGCTATCACGTGTATATGACGCGAATTTGAGGTCTGCTTTCTTCTCTTCTAGATTGGCGCTAAGCCCCTGGCAGATGAATCCTAGCCCCACTGTTTTTCATGCGCTGCTTGGGTTTCACATTGTCTCGTCTTTTTCCTGCTCCTTAAGCGCAGCTAAAAGATCATCAAAACATCAACTCCTTGATTTTTCAAGCAAGCCTAATAATAGGACTTACGCCAGTGAATAAGCTACCCTCACAGGCCATACCTTTAGCTGGGTCCGCGCTGCCTGTAGTGGGAAAAAACTCGCTCTCCTCCTACCTTCTTTTTTTGTGCTAAATTGAGCACCACGTTTCTCCCTTCGTCTCTTTTGTGCTGTCGCCCACCTCCCACCTCACTTGGCCTCACGCTTCACTTCATGGACCTTTGTCCTGATTAGTTCATTGACAACAATAACAAGTAGCGATAAAGATTTCCGAAAAAAATTCACAATGTCGAGCCCGACGCCTTCGCCTACACCTGACATGAATCGGAATCGGCTTCCAACACTTTTTGAAGTGTTGAGTCGACGAACACTGCCCCCAGTGGACTTGTTCTCGTTCTACATATACATGCGCGACCAACAACGATCTGTCGACTATCTTGATTTTTGGTTCGTCCATCCCTCTAGCTGCTTTAGTATATACATCTAGTATAAAACGCCGAAAAAAAAACTAACGATTAATCTATAGGCTTGATGTCGCCCAACACATGTCTCTTTGCCGGCACTATGTCCGCGAACTTCGTCGATCAGTGCTTGTGTCAACCCCCGAAGTTGGTAATGCCTCCAAACGGTCATCGCAAGTTCTTGAGAGTATAGGAGACTTGAATCCCGATATTGGATCGTCATCAATGTCCCGCACAGAAAAAGAGAGGGATCAGGATGCTAAGATGTCCGCCTTCCTGCGTGGAGACTACGACAGCACGCCGCGTTCCGAACACAATATCGCTTCTTCTTCCAATCGCATAGACTCTCCTGTGCGCTTTGATTCACCCGGCCCTAGTCAACACTCGATGCGCTCAACACCAAGGGACATAACAGACTCCAACTCGCCAAATCATACGGTACTACGCCAGGACATCCGTGCTTCTGCTGAAAAAATTTTGTACACGTTCTTAATGCCCAATGCTGAGCGTGAGATTATCTTGCCCGGAGTTATTACGCATGATATCACTGTGGCCATCCAGGAACACGGCCGCGACGACCCTGAGGTTTTTGATGTTGCTAAGGACTACGTCTTTCAAGCTATGGAGCGTGACGCCTTTCCTGGATTCCTTCGTATGAAGGCCCTGGGAAATCTTATCCCACCAACACTAGTACTTCGGCTTATTGTCGGTCTTCTAGCCATGTTTGCCGCGTTTTGGGCGGCATTTGTGCTTATTTTCCTTGATAAGTCTCGGACGACGCGATGCTGGCTTGCTTTCCCATTTACTGTTGGTGTCTACCTGTTAGCATCTTACCAGTACTCTCTAGACCCCATCATGGCACTTTTTGGCTTCAGCGAGTATACACCTTTCAACTTTGCGCGTATTAGAGAGCCGTTCATTCGCAAGATGCTAACTCGCCGGGCCATCACAGTCCTCGGCATCACGCTTCTTGTTGATGCCGGTCTATGTGTATTGTTTATTCTTGTACCAGGAAAACGCCTCTAGACAACTATATTAGTGGTATCATGTTTTCCTTCTAGTCTTCCAGAAGAGATGTTTCTATTTCTTGTTATCCTCATTAACAGGGGCGACATTTTGCTGCTAATCACATCGACATGCAGATTCTCTACATTTCTTTGCTCATGCCTTTTTTCCTGTTCCTTGAGCGTCTTCTTTCCTTTCGCATCTGGATTTATTTCGTTCTCTTTTGTTTCGTTTCTTTCTCTTAATGGATACCAAATCGGCGTACGGAATTTACGCATTTACTGTTTGGAAGCGTTTTTACTGCACAGGTTATTTTTCCCGCTTCTCTTTTTCTTTCCCTTATCTTTGTTTGCCCAACTACGACACAGAATCAGAGACATGAGAAATACGGTGATTTCTACGCTTGCATGAGTCTTGTCTCACGACATGCTTTATCTTGCATCTCTCTGGTCTAGTCCAATTTGGCCTGTAGGCCCGTTATCTCTAGGTTTCTCTCATTTTCATTCTCTCGCCTTGGTTTTTATGAAGCGGCCAGTTCGTTTTGGTTATTTGCGTGCTCGTGCAGGAATTCATCTGGGAATTCGATGTTCATGAGCGGTTTCACTTTTTTGTCTGTTATCCTACATGATTTTCATGCAATTGTTTGGCTTTTTAGGGCGCTTTTTCTATCTTTTCACATGATTTTTGCAACATATCGAACTCGTTCTTGATATCCATGGTATGATAGCGATGATCAGTCTTCATGTTTGCTTCGTAACTGTTTCGTGACGGACAGGAGGATTACAAGTATTGTCACCTTTTTACTCGTAGTTTTGTGCGCCCAGGCCACCAGCAAAATGCATTGTGATAGTGATTGACGCTGGTAGCTAGTGTATGCCATGTATAGACACTTGTCCTGCCTCAATCACAGGTCTACATGTTCAGCTTTCCAGTTCAAAGTGATGGGGCTTATTGATCATGTGAAAAAAAAAAAAAAGAGAAAAGAACATGTTTGTCTCGTAACAAGGATTGTGCTAATGTTTGCTTGTTTGCCAACCAAGCCTTGCCTGAGCGGCGGCTAACCAGGAAACAAGCAATAATCTAGTTCCCATCCTGTTTAATTCACGCTATTTCATTGAATTTCAATAGTGCCTCATGATCAACGTTTCTTTATTCTAAGCCTGTTAGTCTCTTGCTTTGTTTTTGCATTGTCTCTGTCGCTCACAGTTTACGCCGGCTTGTCCGCTTTTTCTGCTCTTCCTCATCATTTGTGTCCAAGTCCATATCATCAGACGCAGCCTGTGCTCTCTTAGCTTGCCGGATACGTATGTTTGACGTGGCACTAGAGCCAAGATGTTGTGGCAGTTCCCTTCCCATGGCAAGTTCATCCTGATCCATCTTAGACATCTGGACCTGGACATGTGCCTGGGCATGGACTTTCACATCGTCCTTTGTAGCTTCCCGATATTCTTTGTACTCCTGACGTTTTGCAGCCGACATTTTTATCTGAGCGATTTCGGCTTCAATGTCTCCCAGCGTCGAGGCGCAACGATCGCACCATTGCTGGAGCACATCAAGAATAGGAGGAATAATCCCGGGGGCCAGATCACGTAGCGGGGAGACACTATTGACTTCGACAACTTGTCGTTGAGGATTCAAAACTGCATCCCAAAGGCCAGCATACACTGCAGAAATGACAACGGATTCAAGGTCGAGAGTAGTCTCAAGTTCGAGAGCAGCCATCAATTTGGCATATGTCAAATTGTTCTGATCCTGAGCTAGGGTCAAGAGTGATAACTGACGTAACTTCAAGCGTTGCGCATCGTTTAGATCAGGTAGGTTGGCTCTGTCAGCCAAATAATCCTGATAGGTACCGTAGGAGAATAGTTTCAGGAGAGCGTGATATGCAGCCTTCTCACTAGTGGCGAGATTCTTGATGGGGTCTGTTTGCAGGAGCTCGGCAAAGATGAAAGTATGGGGGTCGGAAGTTGCCCGGGTCACAAGGCCTACAGCAGCAGACGGAGAGTTGGCGGATTTGGCGAGAGTGATATATGGCTACCAGAGAAATCGCCATAGAATGTTAGCTGGGGCCAGTAAAGCGGGAGAATGTAAGCAAAGATAGGTAGGGAAGGCCTACCTCAAGTGATATCAAGGCTTGTGTTTGTGACATGGCGAAAATAGTAGTGTCGTAATGTGAAAGGCAGATTTTTGTTAGTTGTTCTAATAATTAAAAACAGTAGGAACAGCACATAAGAGTGCAGGTTGTATCCCAGAAATTTCGACCGTTGCTAGCAAGGCTGAGAGACGATTAAATTCGAAAGCTCAAGCTAGTCATCGTTGTAGCATTTGAAGGTTCCAAAGGATAACGTCACAGGCAGCTTGTTTGTGCGGGTTAGTCTTAACCCTACGAATTGCAAACAGTGCAAGGTCCACAGTTTAGCTGTCCAATAACGGAAAATGATGTAAAGTTAGTGTCACAGCATTTAATAGCAAGGCCTTCTTACCTAGGTGCTACGAGACAATATATTTATTCTAATCACGCACACACTACTCTTATGTATGGGGGGATTCCCAACACAGTTCGGCAAGAGCAAAACGTGATATAGTCTTGGCCTGTTGTTGTATTTATAATCTTAAACTACCAACCACAAAGTTCCCAAGCCGTTTTGTCCTATCAACCCAAGATGAAACAGGCTAGCCTGCAAGGGTCGGGTCAGGCAACTAAAAAGTGGCAGTGGAGAACGAAGAGAGAAGGAGAAGAAGGGGCAGGTCATCTCATATTATCAATTAAAGTAGTAAAATAATAGAAGCTGTGCCTTGTGTGAGCAGATTATTTAGTTTGGCTTTGACTGGAACAGAACGAACAAAATAACAAAGAGCAAAGCAAGTTTGATGGTGTTTGGAAATTGAGACGCGTGCCTTCCTCAGATGAAATCTTGCCGAAAATTTAATTCTTTCCATTTTTTTTTCTTTGAATTTTTTTTTCCTTCCCCTCTTCTTCTAACATCTCCACGTCACCATCACCATCATTACCATTTTGCATCTTCATTGTCAACGTGCTGCGCACCAAATCTCAGACTTGACCTCTAATTTTCTTGTTCGTTCTTTTTTGCCATCGCAGGCCGGTGCAGTTTTATTCTTACTATTTATCTTATTTTATTGTCCTTTGCTTTAATAGCTTCTCCAAAGCCCCAAAGCAAACAGCAACGCAAACACATTCTTTTCCTGAAAACTCTTGCAGGGGGGAAACAATTTCGCTGCCTCAAAGCCCCCTAAAGTCCCAGAAGCCCGAGAAGGTCCTGGTGCCGCGTAACACGCCCCAGAGGCTGGCTTTTGCTCGTCTCTTTTTCGACACTAACTCACAACGACAAGACCTCAATAACCGTCGTCATATAACCTACGTGCGGTTGTCAATCTTTATCAATCTCTGTTCTGATTCACTTTCCCTTTTATTGTCCATTCCTCCTCTGAATCTATTGTCCTTGTCTTGGGCTGCTTGTTCCTTTCCTTATTGATTGACCTTATTTGACCTACTTGCGCACTAGTTACATCCTATCCGCCTAATAATCTATCAAGACAAAGATACGACACAAGCCTGCTTTTATTATCTCCACCAGCCGACACTCGCCTGAGGCTTGCTTCTGAGCCGTTGCCCTGATTCTTGGAGCCCCTCCCTTTTTTTCCACAGACATAATCCTATACCTCCCTTCTACCCAATACAGGAAGCGCCGGATAGCCACAAGACATTTGAAGCAAACATTGCATTTGTTGTACGGTTTTCTCTATTTTTTCTCTTTAAATCTGCACCTATTCTTCCACTAGGGATCAGCTGGCTTTCCTTTGTTTCTTTGCCCCTTCTTTTCCTCGTTTTATTTCCGTATGCGTTGAACGTATTTGAGAAAATTCAGTACGACTTGTCTAAGGACTCGATGCAAACTTGGACGTAACACTCTTTTCTTTGCTTTTCTCTGTTAATATTGCTGCTTCTGATTCCAATTAACAGCGATATGGCTACCACCACTATCAAAATCGGCGGCATGACGTGAGTTTTTTTTTTTTTTTTTTTAAACCAGATTCAACATCGCCTGGCCTGATATGAGTGCATGTTATAGGTCTGAGCTCGAGGTTATGCTACCGTTGCTAACAACACATCTCCTTAGTTGTGGCGCATGCACATCCGCTATTGAAAGCGGACTTGACGGTGTTGCTGGCATCAAGAGTGTGTCTGTCAGTCTTGTCATGGAACGTGCCGTTGTAATCCACGATACCGAAACCATATCTACCGATAAGATTCGAGAAATAATTGAAGACCATGGCTTTGATCCTGAAATCCTCTCCACCGACCTCCCGTCACCTCGGATACGGCGAAAATTCGCAAAGTTTGCAGATGAAAAACAGTCTGGCACTGTCGCAAACACCACCGTCGCAATCGAGGGAATGACATGTGGCGCCTGCACATCTGCGATTGAATCTGCTTTTGAAAACATCCCTGGCGTCCATGATTTCAATATCTCCTTAAGCCTGGAAAAGGCTTTGATTCGCCATGACACCGCTATTCTAACCAAGGAGCAAATTGTCGACATGATTGAAGACCGTGGATTTGGCGCTGAGATCACAGATTCTGAAGTATTCTCACGGAATAGAACCTCCGTCTCTGCCGAGAAGCTCATGACCACCACTACTGTAGCAGTCGAAGGTATGACATGTGGCGCATGCACATCCGCTGTTGAGGGTGCTTTTTCTAGTGTTGATGGTGTTATCCGCTTCAACATTAGTTTACTCGCTGAACGTGCAGTCATTACCCACGATGCTACTAAACTTACTGCCGAGGCTATCACTGAAGCCATCGAGGACCGCGGATTTGGCGCTACCATCATATCATCGGAACAAGAGTCGACAGCCTCGTCATTAAGAACCTCGTCGCAATTCAAGCTATATGGGGACTTTTCTGCGTCGTCAGCAACACTTCTCGAAGACAATATCCGCACTCTTAAGGGAGTAACCAGTGCCATGGTTAACATTTCAACTTCAAAACTTACCGTTGTTCACAACCCACTTGTTACCGGCATGCGAGCCTTGGTTGACATGGCTGAGAAACAGGGCTTCGATGCGTTGGTGTCTGACAGCGATGAAAACAACTCGCAACTCGAGTCTTTGGCAAAGACGCGCGAAATTAATGAATGGCAGCGTGCCTTTAAAATATCTCTTTCATGCGCTGTTCCGGTATTTTTCCTCAATATGATGCTTCCAATGATGCCCGCACTCGACTTTGGCAAGTTTGAGTTGATCCCTGGTCTTTTCCTGGGAGATGTCATCTGCTTGTCCCTCACAATCCCAATCCAATTCGGCATTGGGAAGCGCTTCTACATTTCTGCATACAAGGGCATCAAGCACAAGTCACCGACCATGGATGTCCTGGTTGTTATTGGCACCTCATGCGCCTTCTTTTTCAGTCTCTTCCTTATGCTTGTCGCCATCTTCTGCAGTCCACATAACCGCCCTAAAACAATTTTCGACACTAGCACTATGCTTATTACGTTCATTACTCTGGGGCGTTTCTTGGAAAACCGTGCCAAGGGCCAGACCTCACAGGCGCTTTCACAGCTCATGTCTCTAACTCCTACTATGGCTACGATTTACGTAGACCCCATTGCTGCCGAGAAAGCTGCCGAGGCCTGGGATAAAGAGACCAGCGTCTCGGATGCTAACCAAAGCACTGCTGGTGCTGCTGATGAGCGCCACATCCCCACTGAACTTGTTGAGGTTGGCGATGTTGTGATATTGCATCCAGGTGACAAAATTCCTGCTGATGGCGTTCTGGTCCGCGGTGAGACATACGTTGACGAGAGCATGGTCACCGGTGAATCTATGCCTGTGCAGAAGAAGAAGGGCAGTCAGCTCATCGGTGGCACTGTCAATGGCCATAGCCGTGTCGATTTCCGCGTTACTCGGGCCGGCCGCGACACACAGCTGAGTCAAATTGTCAAGCTTGTGCAAGATGCGCAGACAGCTCGTGCCCCTATTCAACGTCTAGCTGACTTTATCGCGGGATATTTCGTGCCTGTGATTTTGGCTTTGGGTCTCATCACGTTTTTCGGGTGGATGATACTAAGCCACGTGATGAGAACGCCTCCGCATATCTTTATGGACAAAGAAAATGGTGGACGCACGTTGGTCTGCTTGAAGCTGTGTATTTCCGTCATTGTCTTTGCCTGCCCCTGTGCTCTTGGACTGGCCACTCCCACTGCTGTCATGGTTGGCACGGGAGTTGGTGCTGCTAATGGCATCCTCGTGAAGGGTGGTGCAGCTTTGGAGACAGCTACTCGTATTACGCGGGTAGTTCTAGACAAGACTGGTACATTGACAATGGGAAAAATGACAGTCGAAAGCATGGGAATGACAAGTAATTGGAATGACAACGGTATCAAGGCCAGGACATGGTGGATGATTGTGGGTCTTGCCGAGATGGGCAGCGAACATCCTGTTGGCAAGGCCATTCTTAACGCTGCTCGTCTTAAGCTCAACATTGATTCTGAATCATGCATCGATGGAAATATTGGCGAGTTTAAGACGATTGTTGGCAAAGGAATCTCAGCCACAGTTGAGCCTGCTGCTTTTGCTGGACGGCAGCGCTACACAGCGCTGATTGGATCGGCCAAGTACCTGAAGATGAACGAGGTTGATGTTCCCGAAGATGTAGCAAATGACACCGAGCTGATCGCTGAAACCAAAGCCAAGAGCGTTTCCGCCGGGAATACTAGGGTGTTTGTTGCTATTGATGGACAATACGCTGGCTTTCTGTCTCTTGCCGATACTATCAAGGAGGACGCATACGCTAGCGTGGCTGTCTTGCATTATTTGGGCATTCAAACAGCCATGGTGACTGGCGACCAGCTTCCTGCGGCATTGGCGGTAGCACGGGCTGTTGGCATCTCAACCGAGGACGTATACGCCGGTGTGACTCCCGACCAGAAACAGGAGATTATCCGTGGTATGCAAGAGCGCGGCGAGTGTGTTGCCATGGTCGGTGACGGGATCAACGACTCGCCGGCTTTAGCAACAGCTAACATTGGCATTGCTATGGCAAGCGGCACCGATGTCGCAATGGAAACAGCAGATATTGTGCTCATGCGGCCTAATGACTTGATGTCAATCCCGGCGGCACTCCACCTCTCGCGTACTATATTCAACCGTATTAAGCTGAACCTCACCTGGGCATGCATGTACAACATTGTTGGCTTGCCTTTTGCCATGGGGATATTCCTACCATTTGGCCTACATCTGCACCCAATGGCAGCTGGTGCGGCCATGGCCTGCTCGTCAGTTAGCGTGGTTGTCAGTAGCTTGTTGCTCAAGTTCTGGAAGCGGCCACAATACATGGAAGACGCACGCACCGTCAAGCCCGGAAAGCCTATTAGCTTCCCAGGCTACGGACTGAACCTGAACCTGAACTTTAACCCAGTTGCCTGGGTGGCAGGCTTGTTTGACATGTACCGCAGCCGACGTGAGCGGGACTACATGGCACTCAGCAACATGGAACGAGATTAAGGGGGGAAGTGTGGAGCTAGAGGAAGAGAGGAGAAGAGAAGGGCAACGAGAGGTTGAGAAGGAGTGTGGTTTCTTTTGTCTGTTCTTCTGGCTAGATTTGATTTGTGCATATACCTGTCGTTTTGTTTGTTTCCGTGGGCTCGAGGTATTTTTTACGTGTATGTATTTTGTGTTGTTTTCTTATAACTCGTGGAATAAACTTCTTTTCTGTTGTTTTTATTTTTCCTCTACTTTGCAAAAGAACAAGAATAAAGAGAAGGGAGAAGAAGCAAGAAACAAAACTACGTAGAACATTTCTGTACACATGCATGCGCAAAGTTGAGGGCGAGGGTTGGAACAAGGGTTAAATGGTGACGATTCCATGCCGTTTAACTCCGGACGCTGTGATTTTAAAGCAACAAAGTAAACAATAGATGATGAAAAAAAAAAAAAAAAAGCCAAGCCTTGTGCTCCTTTCCCCGTCGTTGCCAATGTCCTTTTTGCAATCAGATTAACGAAATGAAAAGAGAATCAAAAAGAAAACGCCTGAGCAAACCTGGGACTCTACAGCTCGGTCCATGTAGCCCCCACAACGCCGCTGCCGCAAACTGCCCCTCGCTGGTCTGGCGTCCACATTTGACTCCACCGACGCAGATCTTCCATGCTGACGTTGAGACGTGCCAAGTCTAGCGCAAGTAACGTGGCCAAGCCGTCGGTAGGGGAGGGGGATGAGAGAGGAGTCTGGGTCTGACTCGTGCTGGTGTTGTCGTTACTGGTGCTAGATACGTGGCTATGGGCGGCGAATCCGAGACCTAGACCTGCGATGCCTAAATGACCACCTAGCCTTGAGGCTACGTCTAAAGCAGGGATAGAACTATCCTGATTCTTGCGTAGAATACTGACACGGATCAGCACCTCGGTAACGGTAACAAGGATGGAGACAATAATGAGTACGATGATGATCCATGTGATGGTGCTCATGTTGCTATCTGCGATGCTGTCGGAAAGTATCTCGGTCAGGTCAAGGAACACCTGGCATCGTTCGTTGAGAACTTTGATCCGGTTTTCAAGCTCAAGATATTCGCGAATTGCAGAGTATAGAGGATGCAACGTTGGCTCATAGTCCCAAAAGAACTTTGGTGTATCAAGGATGTTGGAAGCTGCAAATGGCTTGTTAGACTCTATCGTCTTCATCATACAAGGGTAGACTTACACAAATTCAGCTCTACACGACTTTTGAACAACTGACCCATGATACTCATAATTTGCTCGCGCTTCATGACCAATTGGCCCGTCTTGGCTAACTGCTTTGGAATGTTCTGCGCCGCGCTAAGTGTTTGTGTCATGCGCTCTTCAAAATAACATAGCTTAGTGCTCTGGGCGATTGCGTGGCTAATGGTTAACTTGATCATGTGGTCCGATCCAGGAAGCAGCGTAATCATATCATTAAAGATACGCGGCCGCGATACATCGGCACTATAGGCAAAGTGGAACTCCTCTGTCTCAAACTCGTCTTGGTCCAGTGGCTGCTGTACGAGAGCGTCCTCGTCAAACTCGGCATCGCCCGCAAGGGCTGCAGCAGCTTGAGCCGCGGCAGAAGGCATTGTGGAGCCGTAGCCGTAGGCTGAAGCAGAGGTAGATACGGGGCCTGGGACGGAGCCGGAGCCAGAGCTCCCCGAAGTTTCGCTCATGACATCATCGTGATCGGCAAGCTCAAGGTCAGACAGGATCAGACGCTCTTGTTGCTCACTAAAGTTCCAGAACACGACTACACCATAGGAAAAGATGAACATTTCGGCAAACAGGTTCGTGCTAGGGGGCAGCCTGCTTAAAGTACTAATGTTCGGCTCGTCCTCATTATCGTCAGCGGTATATGGCCTTTCAGGACGGGGCGGCAGCGGGGGTGCGTTGTGATCAACGTCATGCGAAGCAGCGTGGGGCAGAATAGCATCAGCCGGTCCACCGTCACCCTGGAATCCAAGAAAGGCCGAGTGGTCAACACGTTGATCTCCGCGTTCAATCTCTTCGTCAATTACAGTACGTGACGAGCCGGGAGTCTTGAGAATGGGCCGGCTGCGTACGCGGTAGCCGTCACTGCCAGGAAGCAACGGTAGTGCGTAGATGACGTATAGGCAATCGTCATATAGCTTCGCTTTAGCTCCGTGAGTCTCGCGAACAAACTTGGCTGCAGCATTGACATTGTAGCCGTGGGCGCCGCAGTACGCCGTCAAGCGGGCTACGTTGCCGTCACTGCGGTCTTTTTTAGGCAACCACTCCGCATAACTACGGCCATATATAGCGCCACCTTTTTTAAGCTCGTCCAGCTCGTCATCACGCAGCGGCCGATGGCTAGTCAGAACGGGATCAGCAAGCACGTCGTCGGGTGAGACGGTGGCCAGTGGTGAATCGGCCCCATCTGGGAGGAGGACGAGTTTTTCTGTTGTTTTGGTTGAGCGCTGCGGAACACGTTGGTTTAGTCGGGCCTGCAAGACAGGAAGTTTGGCGGTTGGCGGCGGCTTGATGCGTTTGGCTCGCAAGTCGGACGACGGGGCATTGGACGTGGGTGTAATGCTAGAGGAGATAGCAGAGGTGGACGAGGCACCAGGAGCAATGGTAGAATGGGTTGAAGGAGTTGACGGCAAGGGATTCGGCGGGCCGCGCGGCTGGCCAGAGGGGATCCGCGACGTAAATCCCAGCACACTATCAACGGAAATGCTCTGAGTCTGGCTATTCGTAGAGGCAGATTTGCGGTGGTTTCGCGGGTCGCGACGGCCGTCCTAGAAGAGATGCAGCGAAGGTAGATAGGGTTAGCCGGCGGAGGACTCATTGCAGCAAGAATGAGTGGCGATTTCTTGGCAGACGGTGGCTGAGATGTGTAACCTACGGAAGCTCCCGGTCGATGTGGCATTGTGGGAGGGGAGAAAGGTGGAAGCTGGAAGTAGGACAGGGGCAAGCACGAGCGGGCGATGTGATTGATAGACGTGATGATGCGGGAGTTTTTGTGATAACAATTCTATTATGGCATAGAGCAAGCAAAAGACATCTGGCGTAGAAGAGAAGCGGAAAAGTAAATGTCGTATTGGGGCGAATTAAGCGAGGCGATAACCAATACTAGAAGATCCAGACTCGAGAACTCGATAACTCGCCATGGTTTCGGCCTGGATGTGAAGAGGAAAGGAAGAAAAGAGAGGCAGAATTAATGACGGCAGCCAAGGAGTAGATGGGCAGAAGGAAGAGGCTGTACAGGTAGTCCCCTGTAATACAGGGAGTAGGTGCTGTGCTTTAGCGTGTACATGCTGTATTGCAGTGAGAAGAAGTAGCGCCAGCCCCCAGAGCGGGAGACTCATCGCCCTCATGTTTTATTTAGCCTGCGCTATTCCGGCGGGGTCGGAGCACTAGGCTGCTAAATGCAAGCTTATTGTTTTTAGCGCCCCAAGAGGGTAAAATGACCCCCCAAACAGACCTATCATAAACCATTTACAGTGGCGCACCCGCTACAAATTAACCGCATGAATGCCGCAAAGACGTCATTGAACGCGTCTAGCATAAGCAAGGGAAGGAAAAAAAAGTCAAGTGACGCATTCGGACATGGACAGCTAAAAACACCGACAAACGAGATCACAATAATGCAAGCAAGGATTGAGAAAAAAAAAAGGTGGATATATAATGATAAAGAAAGACAAAGGAAATAATAGGAGGGATATGAAAACTCGTCCGCAAAACAGCCGTAAAGACAACAAAGAGACAAAAAAGATGGTTGAGAAATAAGTTACATGGCGAAGAAGAGAAAGAAAAGCGTCGTATAGTAACCTAAATAATTCATGGAATCTTTGAAACACCGAGATAAAAAAAGGAAAAAAAAAGGAAAAAGCCAAAACTGACGCTGCCGACGAACGCCGTAGATGGAAAAGGAAAATGGGGAATAAACGGTAGAAGAAAAAAGTGGCCGAAGTTGCGTGGCAGAAAGAGACAGGTCAAGAAGAGGACGGGGCTCCAGAAAGGAGAGAGGAGGCGAGGGCGAGACGGCGTGGACCATGACGATAGCCAGGGCGACGAAGACGGCGAAACACGACAGGCTGTGGCAACAAGACAGCGAGAGAGAAGCAGAAACCAGCAAAGCAGCTGGCGAAACGAAAAAAAGGCAGGAGAGAGCACCAGGCCTGTCCGGCGGGCCAGCAGGATCAACCCATCCCCTAGATGTGCTTCCCAGACTTGAGACTCCCGCTGCTTCACTGATACTGGCCCGGCGGCTTGTTCGGGCTATGCGCATCGTAATTCGCGCCATAGGCCTGCGGTGGCGGCTGACTGGAATTCTGCCATGTAGCATTGCCTTGATGAGGCTGCATCGGCACGGCCGGAGAGCTACCGCCACCCATGGCTTGTACGTCGGGACGGTTGGTGAGCGGCTGGGCAAAGTTGCAAATGTGGCATGAGATATCGGTGTATCCTTTGATGGAGAGAGGGACAACGGGCTAGAGACAAGGAAAGATTGTGTTAGCAGGTCTGTGTGTGTGTGTAGGCAAAGGGCCGAGAAGGCCTGGTGCTAGGCCGAGACGCAGTTTGAGGCTGGAGCTCAGCAGAAGCTCAGGAAGCGCCTCTCACAAGACGACAGACGATGAAGGGTTGACCTACTAGGAAGCAGAAAGTAAACCACGGATTGGACTTGACCACACGGCCGCTCATGTTGCCGCAGTTATGGCACTGACACACGATTCCCCGGTAGTCCGAGACATCTTTGCGAAAAGTATGTTCGCCGAATGTAAAGAAGAAGAACATGGCGAGGGAGGGGACGAAGCGACTGAGGACTTTGAACGAGAAACACCAATAGTAATCGAAAGAAACAGGAGCGCGAAGATGAAGTCGGTTTTTAGGGGGAGGATGGAAAGAATTATAAAAAGGGAAGGAAAACGAGAAAACCGAAACAGAAAAAGTATAAAAAAAAAAGCTGCCCGGAGTCAACGATAATATGAAAAGAAATATAAATCCTGAAATTCGCGACGGCCGTTTTCACGATTAACAGCAGGGAAGAGTAGCTTTGAGCTTTAGTTCTAAGGCGTTCCTCTTTTTGTTTATGTATATGTCCAGGTTCCAAACTTTGGTGTAAATGTGGGGAGAAAAGAAATAGGAAAAAGAAAATTAAAAAAAAAAAAATTAAAGATTAAAAATTAAAGATCAAACAGAGAAGGAAGATCGACAAAAAGGAAAGACCTGACTTTGAAGGAAAGAGGCAGCCAGCGCAACCAAGCAGGGAACATAACAAAGAGGCCCAATCACGAGACTTGGGCTCTTTCTTTGGCCACTCGCTTTAATAGCCTGATTTTATCGCCAAGCCTTATGATTCCTCTTTTCTACCCTGTCTTTCGGAACTTGAGGAAAACACAACACGCAACCCATGAGAAAAAGCAAAAAGAGGCTGAGCTCATCCAAGGCAATTTTTTCTCCCTCTCACTGTTGCCAGGAAACAATAAGGCAAAAACAAGGGAAGTTACTACCTTGAAGTTTACCACGTAGACAATGCATGTTGCTCCACGAACCTTGTTGGACAACTGCTCGGTTTGCTCGTTTTGCTTCAATTGTGATGCTCACCGCCTTTAACAGCGGCCCCACATATTTTTTTGGCTTTTTTTTTTCTGCCGTCCCTGCGTTTGTCTTGTTCCGATACTTGAGCTGTCAAGCTTCAGCCCTTCAGTCTTCTCAGCCCCCAATGCTTCAAGATCAAGTCGTCAGCCTTCTCCCACAAGCTCCAACAAGATCCTCCTTTAAGCTTAAATCCACACATCTGTTTTCTTTTTTTTCTTGCCGAATATGTTCGACCTCAACATCGGCTGGCCACCCAAAATCACCTCCGACTCTGACGCCGGGGCTGAGCTTGATGCCCTACTAGCCTATGCCTCCACTTTGGGATACAAGACTGTGGCCCTTAGCACAAATATCCAGGCTCCTGTGCCTGTCAAGCCTCCGCCTCCATGCCCACTACCGGCCTCCGTTGCCGCTATCCAATCGCAGCTACAGTCCTTCTCCCCGTTGCCATCATCACACCCCGCTCCCGCCGCTGCATTGCCGCCACCCCAACCGTCACAGCCCCCACGTCATCCCACAATCCTGCGTCGTGCTACCGTCATCCTCGACGACCCTGCCCAGAACCACCGTCTACAGACTCTCGTGCCGCTTTACGATATCCTCGCTGTGCGGCCTACCTCCGAAAAGGCCTTTTTGTCCGCTTGCCTTAACATCCAGGATTTCCCGCTCATATCGCTAGACCTGACGCAACGCCACCCTTACCCCTTCCGCCCTAAGCCATGCATGACGGCTATTAGCCGTGGGCTGCGCTTCGAGGTGTGCTATGCCGAGATGGTGCGTGGCGCAGACCCTGCCCTCAAAGCCACCTGGGTCGCCAACTTTGTGTCACTTGTGCGCGCCACTCGTGGCCGCGGCATTGTCGTCAGCAGCGGCGCACGAGAAGGAGGCCGTGCTTTGGATCTGCGCGCCCCAGTGGATCTAGTGAACCTTCTCGAGGTATTTGGCCTGCAGCGCGAGCGTGGCAGCGAGGCTGTTCGCGAGGTTCCGCGTGGCCTGGTCGTTAACGAGGGTATCAAGCGTACGGGGTTTAGAGGTGTCGTGAATGTTGTCAAGATGGCTGGTGCTGGGGCTGATGCTTACGATAAGAAAAGAAAGATTGATGCTGCTGCTGCTGCTGACAGCAGTGGCGGTGCCACAGAACCACAGATGAGCAAGAGACAGATGAGAAAGGCCAAAGCCGCTGCCGCCGCCGCCGCAGCAGCAGCCAATCCTGCTGCTGAGAAGAAAGCTTGACATCTTAGAAGCAATAGAACTTAAAATAGAGGAAAGAAGAGCGTATAGAAAGAAGAGAAAGGAGAAGAATTGTGCACGTAGCTGCACAAGCTAACGAGATATAAAACCAACTATACATTAACGCTCGCGCAAAACGCTGGCTAAATGCGCCTCGCCCCAATCATTTTGTGCATCCACACCTATCTTCAGACGACTCTAAACCCGGGCGACGCGATGCTATATATTATATACAAAACCTGATCACGTGTGGCAACCAGTGCCCACGCAACCATGGGGCTATACAGTATTTACGACTACCAGAAACTGCCGGTGCCCTCGTCTTGCACATTCTTTTTCTCACAGTCCACCG
Source organism: Ceratocystis ficicola (assembly GCA_038407015.1). NCBI lineage: Eukaryota > Fungi > Ascomycota > Sordariomycetes > Microascales > Ceratocystidaceae > Ceratocystis > Ceratocystis ficicola. Next base: position 30,827 of record JAZBQP010000143.1, read on the forward strand.
CCTAATGCTCCTAGATTTAGCGCACTCGACAGCGCTACGCCACTCAAATTTGGTGGAACTCCGCCTATTTGTGCCTCTGTGTTGCTTTCACTCGGCAACACAGCCGGGGGAGTCGCGGTCGGTGTAGCTTCAGGCGCTTGTGTTGGCTGTTGGCTTGGTGCAGAGGGGGTTGGTTGTGCGGGAGGAGCTTGTACAGCAGGTGGAGCCGGCGAAGAAGTCGGGGGTGAGGGCAACGCGGATGAAGAAGAAGAAGAAGAAGAAGCCGGAGTAACAGCGGGTGCTTCTACCGGGGGCGGAGGGACAATCGTTGTCCGTACTGTGGGCGGGAGTGAGAACACGATCAGGCCGGGTCCTGATGCTGCAGCCTCGGCCGCTTCGGGAGCTGGTGTAGGATTTGGCGTCTTTTCGGGTGTCTTGGTCTCTGTGAATACTGGCGCAGGCGTGGGAGTAGGCGTGGCCTCTGTAGGGGCCTGCAGATTTCCGCGTGCTACTGTATTATTCGCTCCCGTCGGCAACGCCGCATCGGCGTCCGTGCCCGTTAACGTGAGGAAAATGGGACTGGGTGTTGCTTGGCTAGTGCCAAAGACAAGAGGGAATGAGGGTTCGGGCGCTCCGCCATCTGCGGGAGGTGTGGTCGTGCGGACTGGACGCCTGTTGCGTCCGCGTCCGCGGCCAGCCCCACTGGGCGTCCCGCCCCGATTTCCACCACGGGTGCCGCCTCTATTGCCGGTATTCCCACCCGTGTTTCCGTCTGTGTTTCCACCTGTGTTCGCATTCCCATTTAGCTGCCCTAAAAACTCTAATACCGGAGCTGCCTGGTCCGCCCCTAAAATGTTTGACAGCACTTGTGATAGTGAGTTGTCTCCGTTGTCTTTGTTCTGGCGGATATGAACCGGCGTCGAGTCGCCTACGATTGCGTTGTGCTTATCTCCTGCAGTCCTTGCAGTCACCTGGAATGCTCTTTCTATGACGGGAAGAGAGTCGCGAGTTATGGCCGCAGCCTGTTGTTTGCTAATCAGCACACTGACTGCTTTGTACTCATACACGCATGATAAGGGTTGCGGTAGGGTTTGTTGGACGTTGTGCTTTTTGACTTACTTGAGTAAGAGCGGTACTAGCTGCTAGGAGGATGATGGAAGCTTTCATGCTTGTGTATTGGAGGGCGCCACGAAACTGGCGTCAAGCCAGAGATATGCAAAGACAGAAGGAAATGATTGAGGAGATTGTGAAAGCGAGTGGTTATAAGCCAGGCCAGCCTGTAAGCTTCGTATGCAGCATAAAGAGCGGGTAAGAGAGACAAGGGAAAAAGAGCAGCAAAAGTATGTACAAGATGGCAAAAAGGAAGGACGCAAAGTGCAAGGAGACGAACCTGTGGAGGCAGATATGTGAAGAGAGAAAGAAAAGAAGGCAAGCAAAAAAAGAAGAGAAGGGAGACGGCCTAGACAAAAGGGCAAAAGGGAAAGCCAAGAGCGCCCATACAAAGCCCGAGGAGCCGTCATGTAGCTCCGTCTGCTTAGTGTTGCTTGACGCGTGCGTTTGGCGACTGCTCATCATCATCGCCATCTTCATACACGTTTAACACACTTCGATGGTGATCATGGGAGGCGGACAGCCAATCAGATGGCTAGTGGGTTAATTCCACAGTGAGACATGGTTTATGGCTGGTCTAGTTAGTTAGACAGTCAGGCGGCCAGTTCGCCAGTAAGCCTCAGTATCATGTACCAAGAGAGCTATGGAGGCCAAGTCTGCAACCCGTCGTCAGTCGTGGCCCAAACATCACCAGTTGCTCATGAAAAAAACGGGTTCTTGTCCTGGACTTTGTTTCCGAATTTTGCTGTTTTGTTTTCGCCATCTTATCTCGGGGACTGTGACCTGGAGACATTTGAGCGCCTAATTTATCGATGGAACTATGAACCTTTGGGCCGCTGTCAAAAAAAAAAAAAAATAACGAGAAATAGAAAGAATTAAAAAAAAAGGAGAAAAAAGAAGCTCAAAAGAACCCCCCCTACACCTTCACCTTCGCCTAATCAAGAGAAAAAGGGTGATAAATTCCTCTAATATTATTTTCCTAGGGCGTCTTTATCTTCACCCATCTGGTCTCTATTTCAACAGGTCTTTTCAGCCACTGAAACATTAAGCCCTTTTCCTCGGGGGTGCAGAAGGAAAATCCCTGTCACCATCCTTTTAGGGGGATTTAGAGGTATTTAGTGGGGTTGAGACCCTGTTCCTTGCAGGCTTGGGGGGCGCTAAAAAAGAGCCAAGTCCAGCCCAAGTCCAGTCTCATGTCAGAAGCTTTCCCCTCTAAATCCAAGCGAAGACTTCTTGTTTTGACGTCTCTCCCTCTAAAACAACAGTCATACACGTTTGATAGGCGACCAGCTTGCTTCACTTCGGAAATTATGTCACAAAGGAGAAAGAAAAGAGAGCTGTATGGTATTGAAGAAAATAACTATAGAAAACAAAATAAATGCACATGATATTAGAATGTAACCCACTCCTTCCCTTCTCTCACGCCCGGCGCTCAGTGCCAGTGCTAATGCAATGTACCTGTTGTGGTCTGTTCCGCCCCACTTATACTCAGACTTACACGCATCCCCCCTTTATTTTTTCATCATGAAATAGGACGACGGAGGGGGGGAAGCGGAAACAAGCCTTCTCTTTCTCGTCCAATCTCGTCCAATCCCGCATCTCTTACCGTATGCATGCCTTTTCTACACGTCTGGCCAGGTTAATCATCGGGATATCCACGTAGCGCCAAAACAGGTCTGCCACTGTAAAGACTACAGGGCCCATGACGATGAGCCCTGCCAACCACGACATCATCATTTGTGTTGGTGTGTACAGGCCGAAGAAGCCGTTGATTCCTGATGGCTCCACGCCCGGAGAATAGCCTACCGCGCCCGGCTCGCCGGTAGGGGGCCCCCCTAATTGGCCGAGAACCCGTCGTTGTATCACGTTCATAACGGGGCCGTGCACAATGTAGACAGAAAAGCTGACCCGGCCCATGTATTGCGAGATGCCGTGCTCTAGTATCGACTTGATCCACTCGATTTCGCCGCACGCCCAAACAACAAACAAGCCGCTAAGGCTAAACCAGAACTTTTCAATTGCCTGGTAGCCCTCGATTGTCGACTTGCTCGGGGTCATGTCGTGCAGCGATTTGAAGAATGGTGTCATGTCGCGGTCTAGGTTTGGCCAGCCATCCACATAGAAGCAGACTAGCAGGCCGATGGTCAATAAGGTTGTGCGGATTATTTTGCGCGTGGCCTGAGGCGACTCGCTCAACCCCTTTTCCGAGGCAGGTTGGAGGCCGAGCATTCCTGTTTGTGGTAGATTTTTGCGCAGGTAAATCTCAGCGAGAAACATTCCAGCAATGAATTCGAAGCCGGCCCAGTTGCCGCTCCATTGGCAGTAAATAGCGATGCATGGAATGCCAATTAGTCGGACCATGGGCTTGACGACTACCATTGGGATCAAGACTAGAAAAACTAGCATGGAATGGCAAAACTCGATCGGAATGGTCCATAGGTGAATGTCATAGCCAGGCAGCATGTCATGTTCCCACTCCCAAGGCCAGCAAATCTGGTTGCCCAGCACCCAGAGCCAACTGTAGACCTGCTGGCTCACAGTGGCCATGGGCTGCCATAGTAGGCCCATTTGCAGCAAGACGACAACGCAGAAAGTCGATACTACACATGGTCCAAAAAGACGGACAGGGCGGCGGATAATGGACGAAGCTACTGCAGAATAAGCCTTGTCGTTGTCACCCTCGTGGATGTGGCGGAGGGGCCTGAGAGACAGAGCAAAACCAGACATGATGAAGAAGATGTGCACCATAGGACGACCAGAGAAGATGATACGGAAGTAGGGAAGCTGAATGAAGGCACCGACCGAGTTTTCGCTCCAGTAGTATCGTGACAAATGGTAATGGTTCTCTTCGGTGTAGTGGCAGAAATACACAATCAAGCAGGCAATCCCTCGAAGGCCGTCAAGGTACGAAGTGGGATGCATCTTGTATTTCTTGGGGCCTAAAGGATCCCAGCGATCACTGATGAAGCTGGGTAGTAGGGCTGTTGAGAGCCTGCCGAGGCGGAGTCCCATGATGTGAAGAGTGTAATGCGTGTGTGTGTGTGTGTGTGGTCGGAGTCGTGATAATCGTTGGAGAGAATGGATACTGGCTCGGGAGGTCTTGTCTCTTTTATTTTCGTTTCTTGGTCTGCGTCGCTGAATGGATCAGCACAGAGGTTGAGACAAGGACGGACAAAGGAAAGGTTGATAGAATGAGCGAGAGAGAAGCTCAGCTGTAGAAACAGGACAGAGGAGGAACAAAGCGTCTGCCAGAACAAGACGATGGGGGGTTAATTAAGTTACTAGCCAGAGCAACGTACAATAGAAAAAAGGTCAACGTCTGTATCGAGCACTGTCCACTCTGGGCCTTCTTGGTAGAAACAAAAGAGAAGTAGTCGGATATTAATTTCCCAGTGGTTCTTGGAGCACCTTTAAAATGGTGGTCGATTTGCTACCAGATTTTATGTCTTGATTAAACAAATAAGGATCGCGTTTTGAAGACGATGGGGGGGAGGGACAGGGATGAATAGAGACAAGAAGATTGGAATAGCAGATAAAAGAGAGAAGAGGGGAAATAGTGCATGGAAAGTTAGTGGGGGAAGATGTGTGTAGGCGGATGTAGCTGTGCAAGCCCAGGCCTGTTTAGCCACTATTGGTACCTGCTCTTTTAGGCCCTGCTAGCTTCCAATTGGGCTTGAAATAGGGGGGGTGGGAGGGACGCCTTCTCTGGCAGTTGCTACAAAGAGGGAAGTGAGTCTCCGTTGTCCCCCATTCCCCCTGTAATTACTTGTGTTGTTCTACATTGAATGGTGGGAAATGACCCCGTTTCAGCAGTGTCTTGAAATGATACTATGTTAAGGCTCATTTTAGCAAAATAAGGAAGAACGTTTTGACTGCAATGTTAATCTTCCTGCAAAAGCAGGCTTTCAACCTAAACAGTGTTCGTAGAGCCCAGCTCAAATCAGCACAAAACATCTTGAAGGCGAACTTGGGATGAAGACAGAGAGTTCCAAGTTGGAACTTGGCTGTTGGCTTGGCCTTCGGGGTTTGCCTTTTCGCCCTGCCTTGTTTTTACTTGTTTTTACTTGTGTTTTCTGTGAATATGCATCATCTTGCAGTTGCCTCTTCTTTTTGTCTCATCCACAGGAAAGAACTGGAACTCATTTTCTTATCCGACATCAAAACGGAAAGAACAAAAGCTGATTCCCCAACAAAAGGATACGCACAAAAATCGCCTGCTGCTCCCGCTTGCTTTCGCATGCTATTTTCTTATCGCAACCAGTTGGGCAGTCAGATCTAATTCCCGCGTATGTTGCAAGAGCCGAAAGCGAAAACTGTATCCAAGTGTGCAAACGAACAGTGCAACAGCGGTGGTGTGCAAGTGAGAGGCAAGGCAGGCACGGGACTCCACAAATATTGTACCTGCACCTACCTTACTACAACCTTATTGCGCCAACGCCGGAGCTCGCTTGTCCCCTCCTTCCTTTTTTGATCAACAAAGCATCTCTTCGTCACCCGCCCCTTCTTGCAGCATCGATTTCTCTGTATTTCTAGAGATGTAACTGAAACATTGTAGGGCTACTAGGCCGGTGAGCGAAGATGGAGGGTGGAGGGACAAGAACGGAGGTAAGAAATGCGCACAGCGATATCCAACAGATTTGGTTTCTCATATCCACTTCTCTAACAAGTATAGAGTTCATGACATGGATATGATTCTGCACGCGAAAATTTAGGTTGTTTGGCTATCCGGTTGCCGACAAATCTACCCACATCCCGCATACTGTGGGCAGTAGTTGGTCGCTATCCTGATTTTTTGCCTATCGCGAAGTGCCACCGGCCACCAAGTCCTTGTTTCGTGAGCTCCCTGCTGCGCTTGCGTTCTGAATCTGCTACTAGTGCTTTGCCCGTGCAATTTGTATCTCCTGCGCTTTTGCGGCTTCTTCTGTCTCGCGTATATTTCATGTATCTCGTGTCTTTTCTTTTGTCTTGTCTGTACTTTGCATGTCTAGATGGTGTGAGCAGATGGGCGTTCTTTCTTCTCTCTTGGATATGAGACCGGTTTCATGTCCGATACCAATTGCCGCCATGCCATTTTGTTTTGGTTCTTGCTGCTTTCGAGGACGCATTGAGGTTGCCCCCCCCCCCCGGTGTTTCGATGGTCAGAGCATCTTGAAAGATTGCTGTTTTCTTACCCTGTGGCTTTTGATTCTGTGATTGTATTACTCATTGTCATCGATATCTGTTTTGTATGTGTATAGATATTTCTTGTACATACATCGACAACGCGAGGTGATCGCCACTGTGAAACTTATTGTGGAAACTGGAAAGGGGGTCCGCGGAGTAGCCAAGAAAAGAAGGGGAAAAGAAGATTTTGGGTTTACAAACCGGAATCGGACTCTGGTCAACATCAACAACGCCAATATTGGTGTTGCAATGAAGATTGTTTGGGTGTGGACGACATAGCAGCCATTGCAGCCCGTGGCTTGCATTTGCCTTGTGGCCCTTACATTTATAGAGATTTCATCATTACTTACATCTGATCACTTCTCCTCTTCTTCTGAGGCAAAACAAGCTCTAGCAGTGGGGGGAAACAACTGAAAAATGAGGAAACCTATATTGTAAACCCAAATAACGCCATGCTATCCTATATCCAAAACTTTACTAGAAGGCCCAAGCCACGGGCCAATGTTTAATTCAGCGTCTCGGCAAAGCGTTCGTCTTCGTCTTTGGTCGTCGTGACTCGAAGTCGAAATTGGCGGGCATCTCTGGATCAAGTTTGAAGCAAAAGCTGAGCACTCGCTCAGGGTCAACAAACACCTCGGCTTTGTCGCGCTTGGCGCTTTGGTCGTTCTCTTCGTCTGCATCTTCATCCTCGCTGTCCCAGTCCAAGCTATGCCGGAGTCCAGTACGTGCCAACTCTTCTCCAGCTTCCTTCTCGGCCGCAGTAAAGAGCTCCTGTGCCTCCTGAGTGGCATACATGATAACTCGCTTGGTGAGCCAGCTGCGTATCTCCGACCACATGTTGAGCAGCTCCGAAAGCTGCTCGGCGTTGATGGACTCGGTGCGAGCAGCAGCGATCATGTTGTTGCTAGGGTTGAAAGGTGGAGCAGAGCTGCCGGTATTATTCGTAGCGCCGTTGCTGGAGGCACTGTTGGCTTTTTCACTGGCGGGGCCGGCCGAGACAGTTGCACCACGCACACGGCCTTGCTCAACGAGCTCTTCGACATCAGGCTCGAGCTTTTTTCGGATCAATTGCATTAGCACATTCTCGTGTGTGCGGCCGGGGAAATTGGTGCTGGGATGGACTGAGAGACGCTGGAACAGATCGCTATTCTGATCAATGAGGTCACGCAGAGATGTGAGGTCTTTGAAAATAATGTCTTCGGTTGCATGCAGCGATGCTCTGCGGAGTTCGAGTCAGCATACGGGGTTTCAGGCTTTCGACGCACATTCTCCCAAGGAATGAAGTGGCATGATTTTTCGCCGCAAAGAGTGTAAGAAGGCACATGGCTTATGGACGTATGACGTACAAGCTTGGAAGTGGGTTTGCGTTGTGAACATCCATTTTGAGGCTGCCAATACTGTTAGACAGCTGCATAAAGCGCTGGCGAGCCTGGTCGAGAGCACGAAGCTCATCGGGAGAGACCTTTAATGAAGCCATGACAGTTGCCCATAAGCCAAGGAGGAGAATTGAAGATGACAAGAAAACAGGGTAATGTTATTTACGCAAGGCTGGGAAATTTCGATTGCAATGCGATGTCTTATGCTGAAGGCTCAAGAGGGTTTTGTGGGATCAGTGACGCAAGGCTATTTGTGTGGAAGAAAGAAGGATGGCAGAAATTTGTCTAGACGTGGTTGCCTGCACCCATGGTTCACGCATGCACGTGACTACGCGTCGAGCCACAGAACTTTTTGACACGTCATCACGTGACAATCTCAAGTCGTACCAGGCTTGGCGATATTCAAACATCAACAGATTTTGTTCTTCCAACATCATTCACTTGTGCAATGGTTGAACTCTCATCGTCATCGCAATTCATCTTTCGTGATAGCGTTTAAAATGTCATTTCATAAGAAAAAGCTAAACTAGGAAAACAAGAAACTCGCTCGCTTTGTAACCTAACTCATGCTAAACTAAAACAGTCGAACATCAAAAATACAATGGGTTACCAACAGAAATCAAGAAGGGGATGAAAAGCTGATACTCTTCTAGGCAGGTATGAATAGGGCTAGAGATTTCTTCTAGCACCTACGACCGAGCATAGTAACGGTCTAGTTCACGGCCATGCTTATCGACGGCCGGAAACCGCGCATAACGCTCGAGGTCATCAAGATCAGTCTGGGAACGGATGTATTTAGCACGACCGTCGTCTTCAGGGTTGTGGTCCCAGCTCGTGAAGCGGCCGCGTGTCAGTGCTGACCAAACCAGACGACGTTTGCGCTGCGATAGTAGAACCTGCTTGGTGATGTTTTCAAAGTCCCACTTGACTGCAGTCTCTGCCTCAAGCTCTCGCAGCTTAGCCTCGGCAGCTTGCAATGCGGGCGTTACTGGGCCTGTTTTCTTGAGGCGGTGTACAAGGTTCGTTCTCTCAAGTGGGTCGTCCGCAAGATTGTACAGCTGTGTCTCATCAGCAGGACAGTAGACGAACTTCCAGTCGTTATCCTTGATCATCATCAGGGGCTGGATGGTTCCCTCGCCGGTATACTCAGCATAGACCTTTGCATCAGCGCCGCGGCCCTCGCAGTGCGGTATCAGCGAGCGGCCATCGAGCGGCAGCTCGGCCAGAGGCTTAGTGCCAGCTAGGTCGCACATGGTGGGTAAAATATCCATGGTCGACACGTTACTAGTCACACGGTGCGGCGTGTACTTGTGCGGGTGGTAAACCAGTAATGGCACACGGACCGACGGCTCAAAATAGCTCATCTTATACCATAGATCACGCTCGCCTAGCATATCGCCGTGGTCGCCACTGAAAACCACTATAGTATTTTCATCAAGCTTGCACTTCTTCAGCATGTCGAGCAATTTGCCGATGCAATCATCGACGTAGCTGACAGCGCCGTAGTACGCACGACGGGCTCGCTTGATTTGCTCGTCAGTGAAGTTCTCATCCCACAGATCACACACCTTGAGCAGGCGCTGGCTGTGAGCGTCCTGCTCTTCACGGGGAATGCGGACCTTGGGCAGGTCAATATCAACGCCCTCATACATGTCCCAGTACTTCTCTTCAATGGTGTATGGATCGTGCGGGTGTGTCAGAGACACGGTCAGACAAAACGGCCGGGCATCTTCACCCTGACGAACGTGGTCATACAGGTACTGAGTCGACTTGTACATAACCTCCTCATCATAGTCCAGCTGATTGCTCCGCACGCATGTTCCAGCCTGAAGAATTGAAGAAGCATTGTGATACCATTCCAGGCGGGTGTCTGGCTTGTCCCAGTTTACTACCCAGCCAAAGTCGCCTGGGTAGATGTCACTAGTCAGGCGGTCCTCGTAGCCGTGGAGTTGGTCACCGACAAAGTGCATTTTGCCCGCTAGAGCGGTGTGGTAGCCCTGCATACGCAAATAGTGGGCGTAGGTAGGCACGTCGCTGTTGATCTGGGTGGCATTGTCGTAAGCTCCAATCTTCATGGGCAACAATCCCGTGATCATGCTCATGCGCGAGGGCGCACACAGCGGTGATGGGCAGTACGCAGAATCAAACTGCACGGCTTTAGCAGCTAGTGCATCTAGGTTGGGAGTCTTAATTTGCGAGTCTGGATTGTACATTTTGAGGAACGGGGCGGAGAGTTGGTCGGCCATGATGTACAGTATATTGTATTGTTTCTCACTGCCAGAATCTGGAGCAAGGCCCGACCCAGACTCTGAAGGGGCACTGCTGGCACTGTTAGGGTACTCGGCAATAAAACCATTGTCATTGCCACTGCCGCTGACATTACCATTGGTACGGAGGAGTGGCGATGCAGGCATCGAGTTCAAATCAGGCGCCATGATTCACTGAGGTGAGGTGATGGTGAATTAGATATGAAAAAGAGGGGAGGCAGTGGAGAGGTGTGGAAAGACTTGAGAGACAGGGTGGGTAGATGAGAATGAAAGAGGAACGCTCTGATGCTTTTGTAGTCTACAGAAATCTCTGTGCAGTCCTTTTGGCACGGAAAAAGGTAGTCTGGTCAAGTTTCGGATACGGAAAATCTCCAAGGTCTCACAGTCAAGATTGAAGCGGCTCGGTAGAAAAAAGGGTCGTTTGTGAGAAATGCTCAGCGAACAAATAGAGGGCTGGGCTAGGCTATGGTGGGCGTCCGTATAGGTGAGACTTTGGTAAAACCAAAACAAAGGATAGAGAAGCTGACAAAAGAAAGACAGGAGACTGTAAGACCAAATTGTATGAACCAAAGAAGAGACAACAGCTGAAAAAAGATATAAGATGCAAGACAAGAAAGAGGGCAGGTTGTATCTGGGCGAAGCAAAGCCCCTTATAGGCTAGTCAGTCGAGGAGACTCTTTTGTATTAGCTTGTTGATAGCAGGGAAAAGGGGGGGTACAAGCAAGGTCAAGGCCAGAGCTTAGATAGAGAAGGATTCCGGGCGATGCGCTGGTGTTGGTTGAGAGGGATTGCAGGTATGGAAGGAAAGGCTGAAGATAAGAGGAAAGAATAGAGTCAGGAAGAGACAAAAAGGGTTTCCTGGTTGAGAAACAAAGACGAGGAGGATGAAGCGGTCGGGAACACGAGGGCCGAGAAAAGAGAGAAGATAACAACAAGAAAGGTGTGTGTGTGTATGTGCCTGCGTGTGTCTGTTGTGAGAGGCGTGTGTTGTGTGTGGGCGTAATTCTTTTGTCCAAGGCCACGGGACTAAGATCCGAAAGTCCCAGTAAAGGGATGCAACGTTAGACCGGGATGATATATCGAAGCCGTTGTGACACCAAAATGAGAAGAGAAAAGTCTCAAAAGCCAAGGGGAGAAAATTGACGGAAATGCGTAGGAAATCTTGAAATAGTTCTGAAAGAAGAATCAAACAAGCGAGAATGAAGACAAATTAGCAACGAGCGTATCGAGAGGTCTTACCCAGACCTTTTATTCCACTACTAAAAAAGGGGAAAGCCTATGTTCTTAAGCCATTCACACACAAAATGACACAAGCTAACGCAAGCCACTACGGAAAGCACGCCTTCACAGGAAGCAACTGCTCTGCCTCAAATTGAATCACTAGTGGCAACGGGACTCGAGGACTCGACAGCCCAATTAGCTCGAGTCTAGAATTCTTTTTTTATCTCTTTTTCCCCTCGCTCTTTCCCTCCAGACTTCTAAATCCTTCTTTCCGGACTCCATAGATGATTTCACTGGCGGCAACGATGGCGAAAAGGTTTCGAATAGAGAATGGGAGACAGGAAAAGACACAACACAATGAAGGCTGGCCAAACGAACAAAAACAGCATGGTCAGAATTTCCAAGATTACTAAATTCCTAGATTATCCTATTATTCATCTTGTTCTTTTTGGCCCCAAACGAGTCAGCCAGTCGAGTGCGGCTGACAAACATCTTGATTTTCTCCCTGGAAATTTCCCTTGGGCTACTTACAAGCAGGCCGGCCTATCGTTTAGCGCTATGCCCGTGGGTTTGCGTGTCTTGTGTGTCGACCACTATTTTCTTTCATTTTTGGGGGGACAAGAAGACAAGAAAGGGGGAAAACAACAGAACTGCGCTGGTCAACGGGCCTTGATTCTGAACACTTTCACATGTCAAAAAGGAAATCTGCTGAAAATCTGCTGGGGGATCGTCAACAGGTTTTGTTGGGAAAAACATGGATGACAGAAATGTAGACTTCCGCCATGTCGCTACAAATAGCTTGCAGTAACTAAAATGGAGAAAAGAATCACATGTCAAGAAAGCAGAAAGACATGTCGTAGAACTTGGAAGAAATCTTGATTGTTGAAGGTTGCAGTGGAGCCCCACTGAACGTCCAAGCTACAAGCGGTGAGACGAAACACAAGAACCATGCTTGTTTTTTTTCCCTTTGTTTTATTTTTCGTCCAAATATCATAGCAAGAGCTGCAAGCTTCTGTCAGATTCTGTCGCACAGACTACAACAAAAGCAGACTCTGTCACTTGCAATTGGAATCCAATGTATTGTAATTCAACAACTACAGACAGCGCAGCGCGCCTTCTCACTAATTTACGTATGAAGTGCACATGGATCAGAACACCACAAGTCGGGGCTCGGGAGAGGGGAGAGCACAAACAGCTCAGCAGCTTGCTCTGACCAGCGAACAGCCCCCTCTGCTGACTCCAGATCTTCCTTCGAACTCCGAAAATCGTTGCCCGCAGCTCGTGACCAGCGGCACTCTTGAGCTAGATCAGGAGAAGAAAGTTAGGGTTGCAGGGTTGAAGCCCAAAAGTTCCCACAGGGTGATTGCGTGATTGCGTTTCTTGTCTTTGAATGAAAGCAGGGACGTCTTAATCTGGAGCTGCTTGCAATCGGGAGATTTGCTGATTAATCGAGACAGTGACGTAGGAGCGGGCTGCTATGATCTAGATAATATTGCCAAAAAAGAGTTGTACATAATGTCGAAGAGATAGAAGAACAGGGTAGATCGAGGCTAGAATGTATCAGAAATCAGATGGTGAAGGCGCTGAATCCAAACAAGAAAACAAGACAGCAACAAAACCAAGAATAAGAGTCAAGAGGCTGAAGAGTGAAGTCAGAGATCAAGCAGGCCTAGCCTGGAGAAATCGAGAAGAAACAAAAAGAAGAGAAAAAAAGAGGCTTCGTGGTGTCCAGCCACATGATGTATAGCCGGACACAAGAAATGAAAACTGAAAACAAAGCAGATAAGAAACACCTCCAAAGCCCTGCCCATCCAATCCCATACCGTCCCACCCAAAGCCATACCGATTCCATCCTGCCAAGGCCCAGTTCAAACCAAGCCAAGCCAGGGCAATCTGCCAGAACGCCGTTTTATCCCACAACCATCCAACACCACCCACTTCCACCCATCGCCCTCTTGCTCACTGCGTGCGGTAGAACTTCTTGTACAGTAGATGCAGCAGTAGATTGACGTTCAGCTTCAAGCTGCCTTCAAACAGGTTCATAAACTGGTGCGACTCGAACTGCGCCTGGAGCAGGTCTTCGATATGGACCAATGCCGATGCACCAGGCATCTGCACGTGACCGCGCGAACCCTCGAACGAGAATACGCCGACCTCATCACATGATATCGTTAGGTTGATGCGGTCCCAGTCGCGGTCGCTGATACCGTTCCACCCCACAACCACGCCCTTGTCATTGAGCTGCCGCACACTGTACTTGTATGAGCCAAATTTAGGCACACGCCCGCTGCGCTCAAGCTCGCGTTGGTGGTTGTACTGTTTGGTAAAGGGCAACAGGAAGCGTTTTTTGCTGCGGAGAGAGTTAGTAAAGTAGTTTTAATCGGGATGACACGACACATGATGTGCTGCCTATTCGCGTGTGGTACGTACCCTTTCTTGTTCTGAAGTGTCTTCATCGCCTGCTCAATGTAGTCGTCATAACTCTTGCGCTGCTGTTCAAGGTACTTGGCCTTTTGCTGCAAGTTCGCTAGGGTCATGCGTACTCCCTCCAACTCGCGTTGTCGCTGGACACGACGACGGCTCTTGGTGCGAATATCCAGGGCAATCGCGTTAAGAATATCCTGGTAGTGGTTGTGCTTAGAAATGCGGCCCATCTGCTCCAATCGCACCACATTCTCTAGCGCTGTACGCTTGAGGTCATAGTATGTCATGCGCGTCACGTCCATCATGTTAGCATCTGAATAGGCGCCGCGAGTGTTGGATGTATCGGAAAAGTCTTCTTCAAGCAATATGCACCACTTGTGCTCGTCCTCAGGAGTAATGGGCTTGACGAGGATGTCCATGAGGTTGGCACCTTGCTGCACGCGTATGATATACAGCACACAGCGCTTGGTCTCCATGAACAGCGTCTTGACTTGAGCTTCGGGATCATCAACGTTGTGTAGCTTAGGTGTTAGGAACATTTGGATATCTGATGAACCAGTAGCTGTCATTTCGTTCTCGTTGGTTTTGGCACTTCCTAGCTCTTGCATTATCTCACGGAGGACATCGTCTCGGTTGGGGCACATAGCCGCCAATTCCGAAGCAATGAGCCCATGGATGGCAAATATATCAGCCATTTTGATGTACAGAGTCGGCTTGGCCTTAGCATAGAGATCGTTGAACTCATCAATGTCGAACGTACTTTCAGCGTCAGGCACCGCCATTAGCTGGTCCGTAATGGCCAATAAACGATTGATAGCGTCTTCAATGAACTCGTTTAGTGGCTGCAAGTAGATGTTTTCGCCACCGAAAAGCCGGCCCGAGGCAATCTGACTTAGTACTTTCGCTACTTCCGATAAATTGCGCTTTTGTAGAGGACCTAAAGTGCGCTCAATAACGCCAAATGTCTCAGGACTAATGACAGCAGGCTGCAGGTAGAATTTCCACAGCCAGTTTGCCACTGCACCAAGAACAATGTGCTGAGGCTCGCGGGGGAAGCGTCCGCAGAGAGTTTGGTAGGACTGGCGGCACATGTACCGTAAGCCATACGGCATACGTTGTAGTTGTTCCTCAAGGGCCACCAGGTATTGGTCGCAGATCTCACGCAAGTCACGCATATGGTCAATGAAAAGATCACGAGTCTCGGGGTCTTTGATAGCTACATCACGCGGAACATCAGGATGACGGAAGCTAGGTTGGCCAGTGCGCAGCTCTTCGTTGGCAATGGCTGAGCGGTATATTTGCAGCGGGTCGCTCTCAAGGTCCAGGCCCGGATCATCGATAATATTCTCACGGATCAGAGGACCAAGAAGATCACGCAAATACTTGCGATCGCGGGGAGACCGCGTATAGTTGCCGAGGAGCTTCGCCCAGAAAAAGTTACCGCGTAGGAAATCCGGCAGCCCAATGCAAGCGTCCACTTCCTCTTGCATAGAACGTGATACTGCCTTGAGCAGGTAGTATTCCTCGCGTCGCTTCTGTGCATAGCCGAATAGCCCCATCATCAGGTGCTCGATGCGCTTACTGTCTTTTTCTGCCGTGCCGGTCTCGCGGAGACGTCTGAAGAGCCGGGCTAGATATTGAGGCTGGGTCTGAAGGTTAAAGAACAACTGTTGATACAATTCTAGCTTCTTGCGTGAGTTCTTGTTGAGAGCCTTTAGATCAAATTGGTTGGTAGAGGCCATAGTAGAGTTGGCAATCATACCCATAGCATGGCCACCATAGTTGCTTTGGTGACGGATGACCTCATCTAGAGTGATCTTGTTCTTGACGAGCAGTGCAATCTTGATGTCTAGCTGATCGATATACTGCTGCAGCGACTCGTTTTGGCGAACCTTTTGCACTACTGTTTTGCGCATACGCTCAAACTCGACTTCTTCGTTGAAATCAAAATCGCTATCGTTAAGCAGGTGCACAAAGTTCTTGACGGCATTAACTGGCGGGTTCTTTCCGTGTGTGAGACTTTTGTACGCCTCACCCTGAATCTTGCCACGAACAAAACTCTGGATCTTAATGACCTTTTCCATGTTGGCCTTGAAGAAGCGTTGCTTCTCCAAGAATCTCGCGCGTACGATAAATGCCCGTGCGCGTGCCTGAAAGTCAACCAAGACTTCCTCCTCGTCCTCGAGTTGCCCGATAATGTCGGCAATTTCACCTCTTAAAAGGGCACCACGGGAATGAGCTTGGAGGATGGTAACTTGTGCTGTGTGGGACTTGAGATCGTCCAAGAACTCGCGCTGCTGGCGGCGGTAGATGAAGCCACGCATAAAGCTTTGAAGCTTGGTAGTGATGTATGTGTGGCGATCTAGCGAATCGAGATCGAGAGCAATGTCGCGGCGAACAATCATACCACGCCCAAGACTTTGTAGAAGAGTGATAGCCTCGACATTCTCAGCCAGGGCAGCTTTTTGATTGGCAATTATTTGGCGAAGAGCACCAGCGCGACCCATTGACTGCAGTTGGCAAATGTCCTCGGCGTAAGATGCCAGCTTTTCCTTAGTGGCTGTTATCGAATTACGCGCAAGCTTACCACGGATCAGGCTTTGCAGACGCGTAATAGCCTCAGCATTTTGCTCAAGTGCGCTTATCTGAGCGGTAACAATCTGTCTAAGAGCACCAGCACGTATCATAGACTGCAACTGGCATATCTCATCAACATGAGTTTTGAGG
This sequence comes from Ceratocystis ficicola, assembly GCA_038407015.1. NCBI lineage: Eukaryota > Fungi > Ascomycota > Sordariomycetes > Microascales > Ceratocystidaceae > Ceratocystis > Ceratocystis ficicola. Next base: position 47,094 of record JAZBQP010000143.1, read on the forward strand.
TCTGCCTTGACTGCCGTAACTGACTCTCGGGCAATTTTACCACGAATCCCAGCCTGAAGCATTGTGAAGGCAGGCACAAATCGGTCTAGGTGTACAAGCTGCTTCTTGACCTTGCCACGTTCAATCATAGCCCGACTTGCTGCCTGCAAATCGATAATAGCAGCACTCTGTTGTTCCAGATCGTGCTTGTCATTAGCGATCTGGACACGAACTTGTAGACCACGGATCGCGGACTGGAGCTGCTCGACTGCACCGGAGGACATTTGCGCAGTCTCCTCTTTGGTGGCAATGTGCTTCTTGCGCTGCAGGAAGCCACGGGCAATAGCCTGTATATTGCGAACTGGGCCTTGGAAGGGTACAAGCTGAGACTTAAGATGCTCAATATCGCGGCGGACCTTTTGAGCACGGATCATGCTCTGCAGATTCACGACAGCAGGACCCATGCCTCTAGAGACCTGTGCTCTGAGTTTATTGAACTCCCTGCGAGCTTTGTTGGCACGTGCAATGCTCTGCAGCTCCAAGATATCTGGCTCAAGGACCTGGAAAATCTGATTTCTGCGGTTGATACGACGACGCACGAGAAACCCGCGAGCGAGACTTTGTAGATTGCTGGCAAAACGGGCCATATCCATTTTGTACGAGACAATCTGACGAGAAAAGTCACCACGAATGCGGGCCTGTAGATCAATGATCCAGTCTTCGCGATCCCAAAGAGTATTCATGAGAGCACCAAGCTTCATGCGATGCAGAGCACCACGTACTTGGCTTTGGAAATCAATAATTGTGGCTTCATGCTCTTGAAGCTCTCGCCCAATACGCTCCTCTTCGGTCTCTTCGGGTTCTGGTTCCTCTTCCACGCCAAAGTCAGCACCCATGTTACCAAAGGCCGGCATATTCGCGCCCAGCTTGTCCAGGCCCTTTTGCATGGCTTCCAACTCATGGTGCTCAAACTCAAGCTGGCCAACAAGGTTTCCAATGCGAAAGTCCACAATGCCTTTGCGGTAGAGCAGCCAACTGAGTGCGTGAATACAGTAAATGACTTTGGGGATGTTCTTTTTGTCGTAGAGATCAACAAGCTCAAAGCGGAACAAATCAGGAAGTTCAACTTCATCGAGATATCGAAAGAAAATAGCAATGTTGTCGGAGTGGCGATACTGTAAACGTGGGTTTTCAAATATCTTATAGTGACGGTCAGGGTTTAGTGAGATGACAATCTCAGCTAGCGTTACACCATTGCGTAGCTTTTCCTCGAGTTCAACAATAGCAGGGATGGGTTTGTGGATAATGTCTTCAATCCACTCCTTGGCCTCACCAATGTGGCACAGGTACTCATAGGCTTGCAAGAACTGTCGTTGCTTGTCCATCCAATTGCGGTCTCCAAAGCCATAGTTTCGAGTTTGCTTCTTAGGACTATCTGCTCTTGCTAGTCTACGACGACCCTTGAGACCAGTCACTTCCTGCGTAGGGGGCACAAAGTCGAGCTCGGCCGCTGATTCTGCCGTAGCTAATTTTGAGAGCGTGCGTAGGTGGCCTGTGGTGGAGCGACCAAGAAGAGTCAAGTCTGTTTCTACAACACCACTGTGGTGCACCTGATGCGAGGAATTATAGCTAGGGGAAACAGCCCCTGGGCTGTTACTAATGGCGTCCGAGGCAGAATTGGAGGCATTGGTGCCAGGAATATCGTTTCTAACGAGAGTCAGAGCACCAGGTCGTAATATGGAGGAGCGGGGGCTTAATGTTGGCGATAATTCTGTCCTTGACCCAAGGGTCAGCTTAGCCATGTCAGAACTCATTCCACGGTCATGACTTTGGCGGTGTACTTTCTGTTGCGGTGGTGTTACAGGTGGGGGTGGAGAATTAACTAGGGATGGCGAACGCTCACGCAAGCTATTATGACGCGATGACGTGACATAGGCGGAACGGGTAGGTGATGCCCGAGAAGACGAGCGCGTAGGCGATGTGGTAGGAGAATAGGATGAATTGGAGATAGGCTGGAGTTGTGGTGCGGGTGGGAGCGGACGTAAAGACTGGCGGGCATTTAGGTAGAGATTGGTGTTTTGGTCGGACTTGTTATTCTTAGACCTATCAGAGACACCACCAGGATACTGCCTAGATAGCGAGTCTGTGAATTCGCTAAAGCCTCGTCTATGGCTGTTGTAGGCTGGATTTGAGGCCGATTTTGAGCTCATGCCCAAGCCGGAACGAGGACCAGAGAGGCTAGAAACGGAGCCTGATCTCGGGCCAGAGCCGTAAGAGCCCAAGCCCGAGGAAGAGAACGCCGATGACATCAGGGTGCTGGCCTGGCTCCTTTCTGAGATGGATGAATAGGCGGATGATGTGGCGGTCGAGGCGGTGGAGAGATTGCGAGAAATTTGAGAAATGTGTGAGCTGTTCGTGCTGGAGCGAGAGGGAGGACCAACGGCAGCAGCGGCTGGAACACCAGATGTGGGAGTGGAGCTTGCTGAAGCAGCCAAAGGGCTGTTGGGAGAGACAAAGTCCAGATTCTGAGACTGGCGCATAGACGGCGGTGGGCGGAAAGTTGACATGTTGGATCAAGAGGGAGACGAAAAAGTGGTCAGCAAGTGAGGTATAGCTAGGAGAAGGGACAGCAAATGGGGGCGAGACAAGGAAAGCCTGCCGGTGAGCATATTATCTCTTGTATGAATATTGCAGCTGTTGGGAAGAGGTGTATTTGGCGGACTTGACCACTTTGGCAAAGAGAGAGAAGATAGAGGAAGGGCTAAGCAACGAAGATGATGGTTAGAGGGAGAAGCAAAAGCCCAAAGGGAAGCAAAGCATCAGAGGAAAAAGAAAAAAAAGAAGGATCGAAGGCTTTCCCCCCAAAAAGCGACAATGGGCAGCTTTACCGGGTGAATTTTCAAGCCACAACAAGGAGAGCCACAGCACAACAGACGGAGAGCGTAACAAGGGAAGAGCAAGTCGTACAGAAGATGAGGAAAAGAAGAAAAAAAATAAAGGCGCTAAAAAAGGCAACAATAAATCAGAAAAATCGTGACGTGAGGTTGCTGTGGAATGGACCTAGACGCAACAAGGAAGAAATGATCAAGATAAAAGAATGTGACAAGGACCTCACGCCTTGCAAATACGGAGACTGAATATTGTAGCCGCAAGAAAAAAAAGGTGAGGAAAAAAAGATCGTCGTTTTGTAATTTTTAATTTTTGTGTTCTCGTATCACATCCAGAGTTCTCCCAAGAAAACTGCAGTTGCTGTTTTATTCCCCTCAACAGTGCAAAAACGGAAAAAAAGGAAGAGCAGTTCCTGCCCATATTATCTGATGATTAGACAGTCAGCAGCTCCCCCTCAGTAATACAACTTGACGAAAAAAATCAAAGCTTTATATACTACATGCATCCTTGTGCTGCTTTCTTGCTGCTTGTCCTATGCATATGAATGCTGGCCTTTGTTTACTTTAGTCCCTCGCCTAGCCGTCTTGCTTGCCACCGTAACGATAGCAACAAGCAACGGGTCAACCCCTCTTTTTCTCTTTCCCAAGTTCCAGAAAGCAAGACCCCTATTAGCCGCTCTGACACTTGCCTGCAGCTGTTGAAAGGTGCCGGCGCAAGTACAGTGAGTAGATAAAGCATGTTTCCAACAACGGATCACAAGATGAATGCTTCACAAACAATGCGTTACGGTTGATCTTCAAATGAAACGATGCAATAAAAATGCTATACCTCCAAAAAAAATTAGTCTAGAACAAATCAAGCAACCGAACAAGTAGAGATGTGAAAAAGCTCCCACAAAAATTCAAGAGGAACAAAACGCCTAAAGATAAAATATGCAACTATGGCGCACCCCTACTCCTCATAGTAAACACGGAAATTCCCTTTACGTTGTTTTCATGTCAGGCTTCCCAAACTCTTGCACTAATGTCGGCGCAATTCGACGCTTTTTAGGCTTCCCAGTATCTGCTCCCTCTTCTGCACCTGCTTCACGCTTAACACCAGTGGAAGAGCCAGCCGCTACAGTAGCTGTGGTGGAATTACTTGAGGTCGCTGCTGATGAAGAAGCTGTGTGTGGCGTTTCTGGTGGCGTCGTAATCACACCAGTTGCTCCCTTGCTAGCACTTGACGCCGTCAGACTAGGCACAGCCCCTGCAATAAGTGGCTTTCCGGTCGACACCGCAACCGAGCTAGCGGTGCTCGCCACGGAATGGGCAGGTGAGGCCCCGCGTAGATTAAATGACAGTGTATTGGGGGATAAAGGCGCAATTGACGGTGTCTGTGTAGCAGGTCGTGGTCCGTGGAAGGGTGAGGGCGGAGCCGGAACCGAAGTGACTGTGGCAACCTTGCCAATTTCACCAGTGTAGATAGTGCCCAATTCGCCAGGTGCGAAGGACAAGGTGGAGCAGAACCCATCAGAGGAGGTAATCAAGAGTGTAGAGCCATCAACAGACCTATAAACAAATAATCATGTTAGTGAACAATGTGCAAGCAGACGTGGGACGGCATGATCTCAAATGTAAAAAATCACGAACATACCATGCAAGATCAGTAAACGTGGCGCAGTGAAGGTTGCTAACAACGCATATTGGCGTCATCTGCTGGGTGTCATAAATCAAAACGCTGTCCTGGGTAGCCACAGCATATACCATACGATAGGGCAGTATGAAGGCCGGCGGTGGGCCGTTTAAATTGGAAGCTACAGTGGTCGCTGCAGCTGCAGCAGTTGGCTTTGCTGGCGGCTCCATATTGGTTGACTCAGTAGAGGCCACCGACTCGGGCAGTGGGGGTATTGCCTCCTCACTTGACGACGTATCAATTGTGATATTCTTGGTTGATTGCGGGCAGTTCCGCAGGGTGTATATGATGGGAGAGCATCGCACTGCAACTGAAGGCTTCTTGTGGCCAGGCAAATGAGCAACTGGCGGTTTGTTAATGCCGCCACGGCTGTATATGTACACCGTGTTGACGATCTCATAGCTAGGTTTCATGTCTTTTAGAGGCTGGTGCTGTGTTTGATACTGCCCAGAAGGGGTCAGCAACAGGCTACCATCTGGCGTAAAAGTCAGCCGGCGAAAGAAGGACGTCAGGGTTTCATTAGCATAAAGCATGGCGTTCTTGACGCCAGAACCACTGGAAGTAAACGAAAGCGGCTTGGGTGACGCCTCGACAGTCATGGGCATGACGGCCGGAAGAGGCATTGAGGGAGCCGGAGACATAGACCTCCGCGAGGAAAAAGATGACCTTCTAGAGTGATTGATGCCACTTGGTGGGTTCATGGGCAATGCCATTGACATGGGAGTTCCAGGTGCCGAGGGGGCAGGTGAGCTTGCAGCGACCGGACCTTCAACAGAAGCTAGAGCCGTGCCGCGGGCAGTGGCGGCATCAGACAGAGCCGGGCTTCCAACTACAACACGTCGTGGGGGCATATCGCACTTCATGTGGCCAACTAGCTTGGCGGTCTTCCCGTCGTCGTGGGAATTCAGCGTGTACTGGCCGTCCTTATTTTTAAGCGAGTAGATGTGCACCGACCGATCCGACGATTGGGTGGCAATATATTCGTTGAGCGGATCCCAAGCCACACCCTGTACGTAATGGCTATGCTCAGCAATTTGGCGGACAAGATACCCCGTCTGACTGTTGTAGATTCGAGCAATGTTATCCATGCTGCCAATTATAAAGTAGTTCCCGTCAGGGGACCAAGCCAAATCGTAAATTTCGGCACCGCTCGATCGACACATGTGGCGAGCGCGCCATGTTTCCTTGTCTTCGAGGCCCTCGGAGCCAAATGCAGTTTGGTGTGTTTCTGAAGGCACCCAGACAATAACGTTTCCGTCGTCACCAGCCGAAGCCAGTACCTCGCCTTTGGGAGCCCACCGCACGACGTTGACAGCCTGCGTGTGCTTGACTAGTGTTGAGAGATACTCAACCTTGCGCTCCTCGCCGTTGCGTTCGACCTTCCATAGCTATTAATGAGCATAAGCCCAGTTGTTAGCAAGTATTCGAGGCACATGTCTTTGTGTCAGGATGTATAGACCTACCCGAACATTGTTGTCACCGCCAGCCGTGGCCAGTCTTCCCTTGCCACCCTGTTCAAAGTGAGCGGAGTAGACTGGCGCATTTTGGTCATGCCAATTAATGATGAGAGGTGTGCTCTTCATTGTGGAAGAATTACTTTGATGAGTATTTTTTGTTCCCAGGAGGTAGTTGCGAGTGTAAAGCCCTGCCGGGGGCAAGGCCTCACTTTGTGCGAGGGGTAGTGATGATAGTAGTGAGTGAGGCAAAGAAAAGGAAAGGTGTGCGCGTGCAGTAGAGCCCGAGAAGCAAGAAAAACGCAGTAGTTCTAGGCTGTCGTGAGATTATCGTATCAGCAAGTTGAGATAGGCCTCAAGCAAGACAAGAAGAGATCTTTGTTCAATAGGAGAGGAACTTGGTTCGTGTGGCAGAGACTCGGGTACAAGGCAGTGCAACCCAGCTAAAGATTAATAGACAATGTTAATTTCGTGTTAATGCTGAATCGAATCGGACCAAGCGAAACGAAAGAGCCGAAAGACGATGCGTTGCTTGTTGCTGGGAGAGAGCAGGTTGGACAGCTGAAACCAGGCCCAGGGCCAGGACTTTTTTCTTCTCTTCTTGGCGGGAAGGGAGGGAGGGTTGAATGAATAAGGGTTGAGCTGATTTGTCAAGCGGCAGGTAGCAACGAAGATAGAAGCAAAGCTAAGAGGGGAGGACAAAAGGACGGTGACGAAGGGAGGACTGAAGAAAGATTTGGAAAAAAATTTATGATTAGACTGGGAAAGACTTTGTTCCTGATGTTAACGGAGGAGAAAATAAAAACGGCAGAATTGCATGTCCAACATTTGAAGACATTCCCAAGGCGGAGAAGCAGGTCCATTAGAAGAGAAAAGAGGGCCACTAAGGACAAAGGCAAAGGAAAGGAAAGAAAAGGAAAGGGAGTCGCTTGCAGGAGGAACAGGGACAGACAAGGAAGCACATGCTGCAAGATGTACTTGATCATGTACTATTAAGGTACCTTGCATGCGGCAAAGCACCTTGCAACAGCACGCCAACATGCCTAACAAGCTTCTTTTCAGCGGCTCATGAGGTACTTTCAGGGTACTTCTCACCAAGAGCTTTTTGTTGCTCCAAGACCAGCCTAGAGCCGAGAGCAAGCCAGCCAATCAGAAGCCATTCTCGAACGGACAGCCAAGAATTCAAGTTGAAATTGCTACCGCCTTTGAACTTCAACAAAGCTTCAGCGAAAATACTAGGAGCTAAGAACAAGAACTGAGAGCTAAAGACTGACAACGAAAACCCAAAGCCCAAGGCCTAAATCCTAGAAGCCTGTGTGCTTGGTGCCCTCGTATCCTAGGACCTTTGCACCTCGATTAGAATCTTCAATCTCCAGCTGTTCAGCCTGCCCAAGGGGAAAGGGAAGTTTGTCTTCTCTCATTAAACGTCGATCCGTATAGCTTTTTGTGCCATTTCCCCCCCAAGTAAGCTTGGCTAATAGCTTGCTAAATTCAGCCTAGCTTTCATGCGCTCATAAGCCCGTGGGGCTCAGTTTAAGGCAGTGCTGCGTTTAACCCCAGTATCTAAACCCTAACATGGTCATACGAAAAATGGGGAACTGGGCAAAGAACTAGGCGTTAGATTGGCTGGGTTACGAGGACTTCTTATGCAGGCTAAATCTCAAAGGTATCACATTCAAAGACTGCTACTCAAATCAAATATACCGCCCGCATCACAGAGGCGGCAGGTCCTCTCGACAATTTGGACACTGTAACCGGAAGCGCATCCAGCCCTCTAAACACGGTGTGTGGAACACATGACCACACGGTGTAACCATGTAAGCTCTGCGTGCAAACACGCCCACCACACCCGCCGCATCCTTTTCTCCCACTGAGAGCACTGGTACCTCTAGGTCCTCTCGGCAGATGGCACAGTCCATGATGCGGATGGAGGGCCCCCCACTGCTACCTGCAGCTCCTGACTCATCCAAGCCAGCGCCTCTAGACGACGAGCCTGGCATTAGCGGCGACGACGAGTTGAGCGATGTGACCGATGATGACGATGAGTCAGCCAGCTTACGTGGTGCCTCTGCAATGCCAATAGGCAGCGGGCCACTTTCAAGACCATCCTCGCGTAAAATAGGGTGATAGTCCCAACCGTCTGGGAACCAGGATTTAGGCACACCGATGCGCGCGCCGAGGAAGTCCTGTGCTGCAAGTAGCCAGAGCTGCAGCCAGAGCCAGCCGGCAAACATGGCAAAAGCACGGCGGTCGGTCGGGAGTAGTAGGGCATTGTCATCGACGGCATAGAGGTAGGCAAGTGGCGTGAGGCGGGCGGCGCTTTGGCCAATCATAAACTCCCAGCTGAGAGCACGGCGGGAGTTGCGACTGATGTTGCGGTAGATCTGCGGAAACCAGAGAGAGAGGTAGAGCATGGAAAGGCTGTTGAAAATGAGAGCGCGGATAGACCTGCGCTGGGCAAAGGTTGATAGCAAAAGGATGATGAGACAAACGGCAAAGAGGGTGATGCAGCGTGTAACATGGGTAAAATTTAGTGTGTTGAACCCAGTGGTAGAGATAGGTGTCGTCACAGTGTTGGTTGGGATGGTAGGGCGAGAAGCATTGGTGATTGTTTGCTCCCCAATCTCCGCATCAATGTCCTGGTCTGACGGAACAATGACTGGTGGAGACGGAGTCCGGTGGGCTGTAGGCAATAGGTTATCTGTCTCGGTCTCGCCACTTTGCTCATTTGAGGGGCTAGGTGCCCGCGAAGATACGTTACTGGTGCTAATACTATCGTTATCCACTGCCGTAGCGGTTGCCACTGCGGCAGGTGTATCGGGGATAGCGGAGGCAGATTCCGCAGTAGCCACCGGTACTGTTGAAGTGGCAGATTGAGCTTCCAGAGCAGCAGAGCGGGCACGTTCACGTTCTCTCAGCCTGTCAGGAAGCTGAGTGTGGAAGATTTTATACATGAAGACAATGCCCATGACAGTTGTCATCAGCGAAACAAAAACTAAGGCAACAACAGTCATGGACGAGTGGGAAGTAAGCAGAAACACCATGATAAACATCATGAGCAGGCCATCGGCAATGCTCATCATTGAAATGGTCACAAAGCTCACACGGCCTAGTGTTGAGGGCGTCGAGGACTCTCGCATCTGTCGCTTGATTAGACATAGCTGCACCGTAAGGACACTCAGTAAGCCGATCAGGACGTTGTTTAGCTGGCTCCGGGAAACAGGAGCTCTGACACCCGTCAAATGGCGAGCTTCTGACAGCGGAACGGCTGGTGGACCAACGCTTTCAAGGTAGAACCCGCAGTCTGGCGAGTAAACAACAGCCGACATTTGGAGTGGAGGGACGTGCGGCATGGGTGCTCCCTGGGGAAAACGCAGCTCGCGCTCCATGTCATCAAAGACATCACGGACCGTTTTTTGTGGGTGGCCACGCAGTAGCTCGTTCTTGTCTGGGGGCAGTAGTTGTAGGAAGACAAGATACTCGCATTGCGGCATTGGAGAAAACGCATTTCCGTAGTCGTCTGCACCCCACGAGATGCGTGGGTCAGAAAAGAGCTCGTTCTCCTTTACGGCTAGGCGATGTGTAAGTGAGGCATTTAGGGAATGGCGCCCCGAAAGAAACATTTCCCTAGACGGCGCGAGCAGAGGAAGCCCGAAAATGCCATCAAACTTGTCGCTTGTGGTAGTTAGCAATGCAGCACCAGCCACAGGCCAATGTAGTCCATATAGGGACATGTCCCACATCTCGTAGTTCCCACTCTCATCCTCCATAGAGATGGAAGCCGAAAGAGGTTGTGCGCGGTACTGAGCTGCCATCTTAGGATCTAGGTCCTTGCCGTCCTCTGACGGTGGTAAATAACCTTTGGCCTCAGAGGGCAGGTCATGGAAGGTAAGCTTCATAGCTCCATGAGTGGACTGACTCATATTCCAGCCCCAGTCCTCGTCGATTTTGAGCCAGTCGACAAAGGGCGACAGCTTGGTCAAATCAAAGTCCTGGGCAGTTTGGATTGTACCTGCAACAAGCGACTGAGTCCACCTACCGGTGACTACGCCTGACATGTTATGCCACACGGGGACGTCACGCGGGTCCCAAGTTTTGTCAAGGCTATCGATATGTAGCGAGGCATCACGATGGCGATGATCACATCTGAAACGGAAATCGTCGAGGCCCTGCCACGAGTAGTTGTCGCCACGACGGAACCCTGTGAGGTTCAAGAAGCCGTTGCTGACCCCAATGTACTCGTCCTCCGGGGTTAGGGTCGAGTTTTCTGGGGGGTCTTGCGTGTTGCTACCGTTATCTCGAAGGAAAAGAAGGGGAGAATCGGCTTCAGAAGCGACATTAGGAGCATGGCTGGAGTTTGCTTTGGGTGAAAAGGATTCCCATGTCGCATTCTGCAACACCTGTAGGGCATACTTTTCATGTTCCAGGCGCTGAGATCCCACGTCGCCTAGCGGGAGCATGCCTGAATCACTGTCTGGGCTCATAATGAGCCATATCAAAACAGCGAGTAGAACATATGCGGGAAACGACTCGTTACCTCGTCGGTCGGCCACGGGCGACGTCGAAGTCTCTGGCGATGGCTGGTCTGGCATCGTAAAGGTGGATGGACAGCGGCACCAAGCCGCGCCGGCAGGGCCACAAGCCTGTATCTATGGACGTCTGGGCGCAGGTTCTGTATTGCCTGATTTTGGGTCTATCGATGGTTTCGTATCGGAGGGATATTTTCGGGTCGTCGAGATGATGATGCAAGGTCAAGGGTTAAGTGGTGATAACAATAGTATGGGTGTTAGGAGATGAAAAGCGGCTACAGAGGCCAGTCAACTAGATTGGAAAAAAGGCTTCAAGGAAGTGCCACGTATGGTAAAATAGGGAGCGAATAAAGGTTCTGCAAATGTGCAGCTGGCGATATTTCCCTATTCATGGCAAGCTTATGGGAAGCGAAACTTCCAATGATCTGATGAGACAAACCATGAAGGAAGAGCAGCAAGCCAGGGCTTTAATGCCGAAGTTACCGCTTTGTCAAGGCTTTGCTTAGGTTTTGTTTGGTGTCTTTTTAGGGTCTTGCTTAGGGCCTGGCCTCGAGGCTGTGCTACTTTTGCTGCGAGGAGTCGCATTGGCGCGCCTAAAATACAGGGCTACCTGCCTCTGTCCCCCCTCTGTAGCTCTGGGGAATGTGATGCGGTGCTTTTGTCTTTCACCGAGGGCAAGCTCACCGAGAAAGGGCCCATATCTTCTTGACCGTTCACCGAGCCAACTACCAGATGGACATCAAGAATCTCAAGCGAGTGTGCCTCACGTCATACGATCCTACACTCTGTCTCCTTGTTATTGCACAGGCGAGTCCATACAAGACACCTAGATTCGCTCCATATTCGACAATATAGCATTATAAGCTTACAATTTGAACACCTGGCCTGACCACGCCCTAGCGCTCACCCTCTCTGGCCTCTGTTTTCCTCATAGCACACAACACACACCCACACAATATGGACTCAGGCGGAAGCCCAACCCCAAAGCCCTCAGCTAGTCGGGGCGATGTATGTCTTTATGTTTTGCTTGCTACCGTCGACTAAGTGCGTTGGCTAACTGCGTCATGCAACAAAAAAATTGCGTGTGAATCAAAAAGGCTCCTCCCGATGATCCTCACGCTGACCTTAACGCTGCCGTCGAAGAGCTTCTGAATTCACTGAGCAACAAATTTGCTGGCGTCTCGAGCGAAATTTTTGCCAAGAGTAAGTGTGAATTGTGATGTGTGAAGTTTGCTCTGGGATCGTACTCCAAGAAGGAGAAAGAGAGAGGACCTATGTGAGTGGCTGAGTGAGGTTGCTGACGCTTTGTTTTGTTTAGTGGATGAGATGTCCCGTCGGCTGGACAGTCTCGAGACTGCTTTAGCAACCAAGGAAAAGACTGGAAATGAGAACAAATCCTCGTAGATTGGCTGCCGTATGTTAGCTATGTCCAGATGCCGTGTAGTGTGCACACGCCTTCTATTAGGCTTATCTTCTACTCTGCTTTTCATCATTTTGTAATTGGTATTAATTTATTCTTGGCTTGATATACACTGAGATTGTCATTATCTACCATGACTGCGCTTGCTTTTTCCTGACGCATGGCATACAGCCAACTATCAAAAGGTGAAGATGAACGGGAAAAAGGCAGCAAAGGCGGAGTTTCGGGTTGTCTGGGCAACCGTTGTTACAGCTCTTCCTTGATCTCTGCGGTCTTCTTTTCGGCAGCCTCCTTAGCTGCCTGGGCCTTCTTTTCGGCAGCCTCCTTGGCCTCGGTCGCCTTGTCGATGATGTTCTTAACAGTCTCGCCAGCAGCAATCTTGACTTCCTCAAACTTCTTGAGGATGTTGGCCTTGATAGTTAGCTCATCGCGCTTCTCTGAAGCAAGTTCGCCCTTGGCAAGCATGCCCTGGAGTCTGGCTAGCTCCTTCTTGGCGTACTCGTGGTTCTCGCCTAGTTTGGTGAGGACACGGACGTAGTACTCGGCTGATTTCTTTTGGACATCAGCGCTGAGCTTGGCGGACTCGGCCTTGGCTTGAGTAAGGACATCGGAGAAGGTAGAACCACCCGTCAGCTTGACAACCAGAGAGTCCAGAGAGGCCAGGGTGCCCGCAACATGGTCCAGGCCGCCGCCGGAGGTACGATGAAGACCTGCCTTTTCATTGACATAGGCAAGAATACCTTCCTCGTTACGGGGTCCTTCGTAGGGCTCACCGACGGTGCTGCCAGCAGGGAACCACTTGATGGTAGGGTAAGAGTTGATGTCCTGTTTCTTGGCAAGACCCTTACTGTTGGGCGCTTCACAGTCGACCTTGGCAATGAGAACAGACTTGTCATGCTTGTAGTCATCGGCGGCTTTCTCCCACTCAGGTGCTAGAGACTTGCAGTCTTTAAAATTATAGACTGGTTAGCTACGGATGGCGCGGAAATTGGGTTAGACGTTAAGGGGGGGGGGGGGGGGGGGGGGGGGAAAAAAAAGGGGGAAAAATTACCGGGG